>OMLI01090826.1:0-18442 GCA_900302605.1 Rondeletia loricata | reverse complement strand
AGCCAATATTTTGTGACGCCGATATTCAGTATCTTTAAATTTGGCCCTTTTTATGCCCCAAAATTTCAAATATTCAGTGTTTCTCCAGTTCAGTGGGAAAACTTCTGAAACAGCATTCAGGCCATCATGTGACACTAAAACTCTTCATTGAAACCCAGACAAATGAAATTCTTTAGGTGGGTTAGCAGCTCCTTAAGGCAGGCTGACCCACACCACCTATTCAGTGGCAGGGAAACTCTGAGATAGATTAGGCCTGTAAATGGAGAATTCATTTACTAAAACCCTTATTGAAAAATATGAAATATATATGGAAATAGTTTCATTGCAAGTTTTGCAGACTGTTTTTATGTAGCTGTGGTCAGAGAAGAACCTCCACTCTATCGGAGGTGGACGATATTGACTGGCCGATATCAGATATTTAACGAAAGCCCAAACAGATATATTGGTCTAACTCTAGTCTCTGAACAAGTTACAATCTATTGGACTGTAGACGGGCAAACATACTTTCTATAATGTTTTTGACATAGATTATACATTCTCCTTTAGTGCGTCCCGAAACACCAACGCACCAAATTCCCTCCTCTTCTCCATTCTCATCATTCCACGTGCCATCGGTTCCTAATCAGTGATATGCTCTAAACGAAGACATAAAATCAAAACTTGAGTATCTCACCTCCCTCGTCCAAATCAAGAGAACGGACAAAACCTCTTGATTTGCATGTCAGAGTGACCTCAAGGCTTGATTCTGTTGTCACGTTGGTTTTTGTCATTTGATTTACTCACTGACCCATGTTGTTCCATACCCAGTGCTAACTTGTCATATATTTGTGATGCAGATTTCAAGATGAGGCCACGGGTGCATTGCCAAAGATCTCCATTTAACGCTAACATTTTCTGTTCTGATTTGACTCGGTATCCGAATTGGTATCCTCCACAGCAAGAGGAAGTCATAACCACCCGTGAGGGGCGGATCGGCTTGCTAGGAGACTGGCGAGAGGTGCCCCCCCTCCCCCCTGCTTGGGAGTGCAGTGGTGTTTGTTTTGATGACTGCTCTCTCTCTCTCTCTCTCTCTCTCTCTCTCTCTCTCTCTCTCTCTCTCTCTCTGGTTGTCACAATGTGTTTATTGAGGGTGGTGACAAGAGAAGATGAGCTTTTACTCCTCTCAGTCAACACAGATTAACAGAGGACAAGTGTGAAATGCACTGTAGTCGGGGTTGTGTCCCTTGCTCAAGGGCACAGTGGAAGGAGATTAACAAGTTCAGTTTCCTTAACTGAGAAAAATTCCTTATTCTCTTTAAGGAATTGAAAATCCTACTGGAGGATTGCCGCTATAGAATGAGAGTAAACAGTTGATCCTGAAGCTAAAAGACAAGTTAGAGTATAAGGTGTTAAGATCTCATGAAGTGAAACTGAAATCGGTCAATAGGATTTAGTTCCTCATGTGCACCTAATTGGTCTCACATGAAATTTGTGATACAGTTTGTGAGTGTATCCCAAGTGTTGGTGTGTGATACTGAGTGACATGCATGGCTTTCTCTCAGATTTCTCTCCTATTCCACCTGTTTCGCTCTCCATTCTACTCCTTTAGCTCATTTTAATTCATGCTATGCTATCATTTGAATCAGCAAACATAACATCGTGCTTTGTTTTTGATGAAGACGTTCATATTGAATGTATTGTCATGTACTGGATCGACCAATTAGTAAGTAGTGAATGTTAATCATCACTTTTTAAAATTTATTTCTGCAGTATTTAAGTTGTATTGGAGTATGTATTGATTTCACTTGTGGAAATAGAATAAGTACGCATTTTCTTTTAATTTGCTAATTTTTGCCAGAATACTGTGTTAAATTATGACTATGTGCTGTGATGCAAAAGCTGAATTTGGGTGTTTTGTCTCTGTGATGTCCAAAACTGTTCTCACACATCTGCTGCTGTCCAACTTAGAAACCGTCCTATGCCTTTATCTCTTGCTTTCCTGACGCCTTCTGAAACGTTCCTCCTTTTTCCTCATCTCACCTCCATCCCAATCTTTTTCTTTCTACGTCTGCCAGGTTATTACGCTGCTTGAAAGAGTCACAACATTAACGAGTGTGAGTCAGTTAGTGGCAAAGAGCCCACCTCCTTGAGCCTCAACCCATATAGCGCCAGAACCCAAGTGCTTTTTGACACCCCGCCTAACGTAGTTGCTGTTCTGTGCTTAGCTCAGCCAAAGCTACCCGAAACACGGCACCCTCTTCCTCGGTCTCTACCGTTAAAGAAGTGATTCTTTTAGAAGGATGCGCCGTCCTCCCGCACGTCGAGATGCATTAGGACCCTTGTGGATTTTAAATGGGCTGGGAAATGACCGCACTCACTGGCCGACTGCACTGGTTAATGAGTGCGGTCTCAGAAAGCTAGAGACAGATGGCTTCCTCTGTCGTACTTCTGTTTCCGAGTGTGGGAGGAAAGTCGCCGCTCCTGAAAGACATCACTTCTCTTAATGGAACTGCTCCCTGTATTAAAAGAAAACCATTTCTGCAACTGGTCATGAAGGCATCACCTGGTGCTAGCACCTAGCTGTGACAAAAAAAAACCCCAAAAAATACAGAGATGTTCTGAATTCTTTCTCTGACTGTAAGATCTCAATACAGATCTACGGACAGGGATGGCTGGCTTCGTTTGGCTGCATCACGCCCAGGCCGAGGCATTCATGGCCACGCTACCGTAATCTGCCCGCGTCTCTGCTTCTGTCCGAAGGGTTTTCGTTGAGGCCTCGCTGACGGCTGACTGCTTGAACTCTGCTTCCTCTGCCAGGTGCCTGAATGGACCAAATGCAGCAGCCGCGAGAAGAGGAAGGAAAAGAAAGTGGATAAGCCGTTCTACTCTGACTCGGAGGGCGAGTCTGGGCCGACGGAGTCAGCTGACAGTGGTAACTAGGGAGGCTGCTGGCTCTGTTGCCGCCATCTTGGCACCACCACGTCCAGAAACACTGTTTTATCCCATGAAGAGTGTCCAGCAGTGTGTGTGTGTGTGTGAGACTAGAGTTGTGGGACTGATTATTGCTGAGAGAAGGTGTGGATGTTGTGGTTTTGGGTAGGCAGAATTGACAGTTGAGACATAACCAATGTCATTTGGTGGACGCTTTTATTCAAAAACACTACAGTACCACAAGTGTATACGTTTTTAGCATTTGGCCGCAGTGGGAATCGAACCCCTAACCCTGACAGTGTTAGTGCCATGCACAAGTCACTGAGCTACAGGACCACAGAGCCATCGGAAGGTGTTGTGGGCTTAATTCAATGAAACATCTGTAATGGGAAGTTCCCACTTGAACCCCAACTATCCCCAGTGACATACCTGCCATCATCTTTACTTTAACATCCAAGCTAGGTTTCTACATATAGGCACTCACCCTAAACAACACAAGGGATGCTTACATCAGATCCTGTGGATTGGGAAATGTCATGCCATAGTTGCATGTTTGTGTATTTGCATCCATGTGTGTGTATGTATCCGTCTTTGGATATGGAGTATGTCGGTTTGAGTGAATGTGCGCGGCTGGCTCGTACCTTCCTGTTTCCTGTATAAACCGGTTGACGACCTCACCCTCTGACCTCGACCTTTCCCTCCCCGACCCCAGAGTCGGACTCCGCCAGCGGCTCGGAGAGCGGCAGCGGCATCGAGGAGAGCGGGTCGGCATCGGAGAGCGAGGAGGGCTCTGAGTCCGAGGAAGAGGAGGAAGAAGAGGAGGAGAAGGAGAAGAAGAAGAAAAAGAAGGAAACAAAGAAGCCAGTCCAGGAAAGTGAAAGGTAGCACATTTTTCTGTTTTTTTAATCTATCATGGTACATGTGGTTCCAGAGACGGGGGCTACTACATCCCTTGAGCTGCATTTTAGGCCTTGATATCTGGCGAATATTAGATTCATAACATGCCATTTTGTCCACACTGATATCAAATACACATTACAATACCCTGAGTGTATACATTTTTAGCATGGGTGGCCCCAGTGGGAAACAAACCCCTAACCCCTGAGCTACTCAGAACCCAATTGACATTGATTTGAAAATGGGAACCAGGGGTTCGGTTCAGTCACAGCTTAATTTTAGATTCACCTCAACCAAATGTGTTGAATTTTTTAACATGCTTGCTTGTCATATGAAAGGGCCAGGTTGTGGTCCACTTTGTCACTTTGCTGTCCTCTGAGTGCCCTCAGTCTTTTTCACAGATCCAGATGATGGATGGTGCTGTTTTCTTATGGCGAGTAGAGTAGAATCCATCCAGTCCGTCGTAGAATTTGTTCTCGGGACCGTTGACCTTTGCTTTCCTTACCCAGCGAGCAGAGCAGCGAGGAGGAGGAGAGGAAGAGCGTGAGGAAGAGCAAACAGCGGAAGAGCGACTCCGAGTCCGAATCTGACGAGGAGGAGGAGGAGAGCGAGTCTGAGAGCAGCCAATCAGAGGCAGAATCTGAGGACTCGGAGTCGGAGGCAGAGGTCAAAAAGAAAAAGAAGGTATCGGTCGCGAATGTATTCTGCAGAAAACACTTCTACACTGTAATATACAGTAACATGTGGATTCTGTTTCTCTAAAGACTTGAAAATAAAATCTCAAACTTAATTGATTTATTAAATATAAATGAGTATTATTGTACAATGAAAGAGATTGAGTATTTAGACACTACCCCACTTGTACACCCTAACATGTAGATCAGTATTTATTAATGCCAGTTTTATTTGATCCTTCCCAGACAGCTGCATCTAAACCTCCTTCCAAGCCCGCCAAAAAGGAGAGCAAGAAAGAGAAGAAAGAAATGTCTCTGCTTGACCTTGATGACTGTAAGTTGTTTCACCCCTGTATTATTACTCTGGAAGAGAATGCATGTATAATGACTCTTAATTAACTGGTAGTTTCATCCATACAAGCTGATTGTCCAAGGACATTTCCAACCATGTGATTATTCCCATAAATCATGGCTAGCCGTGCTTGATTGGTTACTATGACAACTCTTCTGGTAACCAGGGAGCTAGTTGGATATTTTTCTGAAAGCCATGCTACCAGCAGATGTGTTCTTCAGTGTGATTATGGCTACTGCAGGGATCCGTCTAAAACACAGTCATACACATTATGGTAAAGAGCAGCCATTCTGGTATTATTGCTATAATAATGTGTTCTCTGTAGAAGACATTATTATAGTTCCCTGGTTCCCACAAGAGTTGGTATAGCAAATAAATTAGATTTTTGCTAAAGCACAGTTAGGCGTCATTTATGGGAATTATCAACATGGTTGAAACACATCTTTGCTGAAACTTCCTGATGTATAAAGACTCACGCTCCGTTCTCTCCTCCTAGTTGCACCGACTCCCTCTCCTCAAGTCACGCCCGTCAACATCTTCCTGTCCAACAGCCTTGTGACCGACCTGGAGGGCTTATCTTTGACCGATACTGTTCTCTCCCCAGCAGTAAGTAACTCTCACATATCTCTTATCTTCCTGCTTAAGTCAAGTCAAGTGAGAATGCCTTTTGGCCCTCAATGAGAACAAGGAAAAACTCCCACGAAAACCTCATTAGATAAAATATGGGACCTTGGGAAGAGCCTGACAGAGAGGGATCCCCCCTTCCAGGACGGTCGGGCGTGCAATAGGTGCAAACAAAGATTAAACACTAATAACAAATTGGAAATTTGTTAGACAAATTATTGGAATTGATTCTAAAGGAAATGATACTCGGGCAAATTTTAAGGCAAGGGAGACGGGCATTATAATATAATCAGTAAAGTGGAAAATATGAATGGGGCTAACATCGTAGGCTGTCTTTACTCGCTCATTCTCTCTCACTCTGTGGAACATCTGTCTCTTCATTGTGTCCTGTTGTGGGACAGTGGATGAGGTGTCGAGCCCTAGGAGGCTGAAGTCCTCGTCTAGCTGGATGGACCAGATAGTACCAGGGCAACTTTTCATCCATAGCTGATGGATTCTAAAATTCATCAGCCAAATTCACTATTTTACCTTTCCTTTGCTTCCTTCTGTTCTGTAGCTTCCTCCATCCCTGTTCTCATTAACAGCTAAGTCAAGTAAAAAAATAATTAACTCTAACCATCTGTGGAGATCTTTGGCTCTGCATACTTCCTAACACACGTACCAATCAGTACCAATCAGTACCACTCAGTACCACTCCAGACAAATGTATTCCTCTCATAGATATTCCCTTCAAAAGGATCGGGAAAACGTAGCTCACCAGCTAATGGATGTTCACCTTCTTTGAAAAGTAAGAGATTCAGTGCAGTCTCCAGATTGTTTTTCAGAGCAGGCAGTCTACTCTGAGCCTCTTTCAGCCTCCCTACTATCTTAGTAAAGAAAAACAAAACACTTAGACCCCCCATCTCTGACCTAGACCGACACCTGCTGGTGGGATTTAATCCTACCAGCGGGTGTAAATCTTGTTTTTCGGAGATGGGAGGTCTTAACCACAACACCATCTCTTATAAATAGCCTCAGTAATATAGTTAGATGTGTGTTACTCGCAGTGGTGGAAAGAGTACTAGAATGTCCTATTCAAGTAGAAGTATAGTTACTTTGCTGATATTTTACTTAAGCAGAAGTTAAAGTACTGGTGTAAAAATCTACTTAAGTAAAAGTAAAAAAGTGGCTGTACTCAGAGTAAAAGTTACTGAGTTACTTTTTAGAAAAGAGAAGGCTGTTACATGTGATCTTTCCCATGATGCAATTCTAAAAGGACGAGAGGACAGAGTTCAAACTAATTAGAAAATTTGGAAATTACAAAATAAAGTGCACAAAGTAAAGCCAGATTTAAGTCAAAGTTAAATTGCTGACTTTAAAGAATTCTCAAAAAAGTACAAGTACGCAAAAAAGCTACTCAGTTACAGTAACGTGACTAGATGTGTAACCCTGGGTTACTCTGCATGCTTGGTGATGGCTTCCTCCCATCCTCTGCCCCCAGACCATCGCTCCCTCCAGTGCGTTGAAGAGCTATGAGCTGCTGCACCGCATCACAGGGGAGGGTCTGTCGGTGGAGTACTGCTTCAGCCGACACCCGTTCAGCCCCGACCCTCACATGGTGGCGGTGCAGATGCAGTTCACCAACAGAGCCGCCTCCGAGGCCAAGAACCTGCACATGGAGGACGCCAAGCTCCAGTCTGGGATGAGGGTCAAACAGTTCCCAGAGATCGGTGAGCGAAGGGCTGGCAAGGCTGCAGCTTCGCAAGTTGGAGAATTGTTCAGCCTTGGCAGAAGTTTGTGCTCGATCGAGTGCCTTCTTGTTATTATTATTATTATTGTTAGTAGTAGTAGTAGTAGTAGTATTAGTAGCTGTATAAAGGACAAATGTGTTATTTTAATTAAATAACTTTGGTCAAGTATTCAAAACAATAGCAGAAAATATGTGATATTCCACTTTTTGCAAGATTGGTTGGATTTGGTTGAATTTATATACTTGGGATATACATATATTTTGCCCCATTGGGCAATTTGTAAAAACTGCTGTAGTTTATAGGTTTTTCAGTGGTTTGCACAGCCGATAATACACCGCACAGCTCGCAGTGATACATAGATCAATGTGGCTGGGTTGCTGACTCAGGGATTTAGGCTGTTTTATTGGTACATGTGTCAACACTTTTGTCTAATTTTTCTTGTGTTGACAGAGGTGCTGCCAGCAGGCGAGACGGCTACAGTCGTGATGGGCATCGATTTCTGCGATTCAACACAAGCAGCTAACTTCCAGCTGTGGTGAGTTTGAGCTTGTTGTGTTTTCTAGTGTGGAGACTCCCGGTGTTTTATCGCCTTCCAGTGCTCCTCGTGAGCTCCTACCAGTCGGGAAATCATCATTCCGATGGGTCATGCTCTTGGTTGGAAATAACAACAGAACTGATGCTGTTAACAAAACTATTTTTTCATGGGTCTGTTGAATGCTTTGCTTCGGTGGGCTTCGTGTCTGCAGGTCAAGCTGACTATTGTTCACTCGTCTCATAATTGCGATATTTCCGGCCTCACTTGAAGACACTGTTTCCCCTCCCAGGCTGTATGTTGTGTGTACAGTAGAGAGGAAACACATAAGGCAATGCAACAGTGTTCTGTCTATCTAGCAGGAAAAATGTATGCATTGAAATAAAGTTTAGGTCACGTAAGTTATGAAATAATAATTGCAATGAGTAAAAACGAACCAAAAAAGCAAATAAAGCACTAATGTACTGTCATTTCATGTCTTGCTCATTTCCAGCACTCACACCAGGAAATTCTTTGTGTCGATCCAACCACCGGTTGGAGAGTTGATGATGCCGATCTTCATGACGGAGAACGAGTTTAAAAAGGAGCAAGGTGAGTAATAATAGGCTATAAACTATTTGTAATGCCTTTATAGCATTAACCATTAACCATGAAACCATAGGCTATAAACATTCAACATCAGGGAATATAAAAGGGAAACATCAAATTTATTAGAATAGGTAATATAATTGTATAATCATCACATAAAAGCAAGTCTGTAAAAGTGGGAAGGGATTTTGTGTGTGTGTGTGTGTGTGGCATATTTCACAATTTGGTGCTGTGGATCCCATCAATAAACCTTTAAATATAACTTCTCAGGAATAAAACATATTAGATCCATTCGGCTTTTCCTGTGTATCCTCATGTGTGTGCTTATTTCTGGGTTACACAACGCTGTGTTGGAGAATGTGAATGTGGATTTCTCTGTATATTCTGATTATGTATCTTGACATTTGCATATCCCACTGCTGTTTTGGGGCTGGGATCTATACTGCATAGGATAGATATACATACGCTCTTTTTATATCTTTTCCTCTATTTTCTTCTGATGCTTCAATATTCTTCAGTCTTCTCACCTGCATTCCTCTATTTACTTTTAAGGCTAGCACCACATGTAGATATTATTATTATTATTATTATTAATGTCATATTATAAAAAGGGAATGGAAAAATCAGATGGATTCACCCAAGAGTTACTTCCAACAGACCTATGAATGTCATGGTACGTTAAAGTAAATTAGTCACTCCAAAGAACATTTATTAAATTATTCTACATACAGGGCCACTACCTAAATCATTGTGAAAGATCCAAGTGAGGAGGGAAAAATCATGAAAATTGTGATAAATGCTCAATATTCAAACATCACATGTGCATCATATTTACAGTATGAAACGCTGTAATCTTCCCTGCCGTGATAAAATCAGTGTCTTTGTGTCTTAAAATGAAAAAAATGACAAAATCAGAGCGTCAGCAGCATTTATTCTAAGAAAAACGCAGTTTTTACTCATCTGGAAGTAAATTCTAGACCTGTTAGAAACTGTTAGAAGTCATATCGTTTATTTTACGCAACACATTGTGAAAACGCTAAATGTTTGACGTTTAGATTTGATCATATTTTTTCAATTGCATTGTTTTATTGTTGCCCAATCACAGACATGACAGTTACAATCCATAGTCACATAACTAATCACAGCAACTACATGATGTTTCTGCATCTTCACTTCTTACGCCTTCCACTCTACTTCAACGGGAAACCTTGATCACCTTTCAAACTGTACGCTGTAGTTCCCCCTGGAACCACAACTAACACCAGGGCAGGAAACTAACTATTTGACCAGCCAACCAGATTTTTCAAACAGAACAAGACCTCTGGCTATACCTGCCAAAGTGGCTGGTAGAGCAGACTAACTTGCCAGCCACAGACAACAGTTACCAGCATTTGGCTGATTGCTGGTGTTACTTTCCCACCCTGACTAACACTGAGCAAGGTTTTCAGCTCTTATCAACCCATAGTGTGTCTTTAAACATGTGTCATATCCACGGTTCTTCCCTCTTGGTACTGTTCCCAATAGAGACGCTATTAAAGAATCTAGGTAAGTTGGCTTTGATAGATTTGTTGCTACCAGCTGTCTGTGTGCCACCTGCCTTTAAGCCGACCTCACACAAACCCCAGTCCCCTCCTCCCTCCTCTAACGCTTCGAGCTGACTCCCCCCTCCTCTCCCTGCTGTCCCCTCCCGCCTTGGTAATACTGACTGCATCTCCAGATCTGTAGTTGGCAGACAGATTCACCTGAGCTAACCTGCATCTTAGAAGCCGCTCACACTCCACCAGGAATGACTGGCAATGCTCATCCACTGAGTCCACTAATCCTGATTCACTCCTCTTCGAGCACCATGCAGTAAATAATAACGGCAGGCTCAGAGCAGCGCTACTTGAGACGATCACGTGCATCACCATTCACGCCATCTCTCTGTTATCTGGGCTTTCAAACCTCTGATAACCACTGGCCGTGTTGGGAGTCAAAGTGTTGCGATGCCAAACGCATTCGTTCGTCTGAATGGGTTGCTGCAGGTTTAAAGCATCAGCTTTTACGTGAAAGTGTTCGTTAATGGAGAGAGAACTGTTTCGGTGCAAAAATGTTCAGAGTTTCTACAAATTTGCCTCTTGTGTACTGTGTATGAGAGAACTGAATCACTCCACTACTACGTTCAGTCAGTGGGAAGCATCAGTACATTCCAGTCTCATTTTCATTAGCATTTTGTATTGTAATCATTGATGTATTGCGTATTACATCAAATCGTTTCCCCTAGAGGACCGTAGGAGATGCTTTTGGTGATGTACAAATCACTGTAGTGTTAGACCATATATACAGTATCTGTATAGAACTACATGTCTGTAGCTTGTAGATTTACAGAAGAATGAAATGGTACATTTAGTATGTTATTCATTTCTGTGGTACAAAAACAGCAGAGTGTATTGAATACTTACCAGTCATCACACCAAGCTGATGCGAGCGACACCCTGTGCAAATGGAGCTGCACCCAACCTGTGGAGCGTTCCAGTTTGACCAGTGTCGTGCTAACGCCCCTCTAGGTCAACTGATGGGTATGAATGAGATCACGGAGAAGCTGACCCTGGGCGACAAGTGCCAGAACGACCACGCCATCGTCCAGAGGGTGACCGCTGCCGCCAACCTCAGCAGAGTGCCCTGCGGCTCAGATAAGGAATGCAGGTGAGAAGATTGAAGGGTACGAGGATTTTGGTTGGGAAAAGCCAGGGAGAATCAGCTGTAACATTCCCCCCAAAAAAATCTCCTTTGTTGGTGTGTGATCTTGGATCTAAATAAAGATCTGTATAGTGGCGCTTCAGCGTTCCCACAAAACGCTGGTAATTAAAAACAAGTAAACGGGTCGTCCCCCGTGAATGATGCAGGCACCCCTTGGGCCAATCAGTAACACGATGCATCATTACTCTAATTTGTCGTCAAAATCGGACCGGTGCTGTCTGAGATATTACGTTTGAGTTTATAGTTTTGACCTTTTATCATAGTGCCCTCATCAGGCCAATCAATGTAATTTTTTAAACACTGAAACAGTTTGAAGATGCATCATCCCTCCAAATTTGGTCAAAACTGGCCTTTCAGAGTTTGACATTTTGACCTATAACTAGTTAATCAGTATAATGTTTTTAAATGACACAACACAGTGCCAAAATGCATCATCCCTCCAAGTTTAGTCAAAATCTGACCAGTGGCATCTCAGACGTCACATTTGAGTTAAAAGATCTGACCTTTAATTATAGCGCCCTCATTAGGCCAATCAGTGTAAATGCTGGAACACAGTGCGGAGATGCTTCATCTCTCCAAGTTTCGACAAAATGGGACCAGTGGTGTCGGAGATATCGCGTTTGAGTTAAAATAATTTGACTTTAATTATAGCGCCTCCATTAGGCCAACTAGTGGACGCTTTCATGCAAATCTCCTTACAGCAACATGACTACATAGATGTTTAGTATAGGTGGCCCAGTGGGAATCAAACCCCATTGAGTTATACAGAACCACAGGGTGATTTTGTTGTTGTTTGTTGTTGTTTTTTGACACTTTATTCCTTCATTCGTTACTCAGAATTATTCGTAGTCACCAGAATGCCGACAGTGTTTATTGTACCCAAACGTTTAACGAATCTAAAACCTGATGACTGACATACTGTACCTGTTCATCCTTTATTCTCTGGCTTCATCTTCACTTCCAATCCTTGCTGCTTTGACCTCTGCTCTTTGACCTCAGTCCTCCTGTTCCTCCTCCTGATCTTCCTGTTCACAGGTTTGCCGGGAGGACGGTGACCAGTGGCAGCTTGGTGTTGGTCACCGTGGCGACCAAAGAGGAAGGGGCCGCCCAGCTGACAGTCAACTGTGAGAAAATGGTGATCGGCACGATGCTGGTGAAAGACATCCTCCTGGCTTTGACGCAGTGATGTGTCGCCGCTTGACCTTTGCCCTCTGTCCCCTCCCTCCACTCAGCGCTCACGTATCCCGACACTCCCACAAAACGACGCTCATTACACCTGTAGCATTTCCTTTATTCTGTAAGCGGTATCAGTGTGAGGACATTTCCAGAATGTTTTGTTCGAATTCATTTTTCTGTTTAAGAGCCCCACTTTTAGAAATGACTATTAGAAACAAACTACTCAAAGCCATAGCTGTACACAATATTTATGACAATCAGACAAGACTTATGTTGGGCCTGTAACAGTTAGGCCACAGTGAATATTAAGCCCATTTTCCAGTGTGCCCTCTCCCTGTGGATTTTTACATGCCACCCTAAGCCAGTCACTTTCATTCAACTCCAATTGATAACAAAACCAAATTTCTGAGATGACAAACTAAGTAAAGTCATGTAATCCATAGTGATGTGTGCGTCTACAAGAGTTTTGCCAGGCCTCGCCTCATAAAGCATAGAAAAATATATTTTAGAATGAAAAGTAGTTCCTATCCAAATACATGTGAACGTTTTTGGAAACATTCATTGAACAAACGGGGCAAGAGTAGGCGTGTCTATGATGTTAGGCAAACATGTTAACATTGGAACAAGGAAGTAGCTGAGGCAGCTGAGGAAGAGTTTCTGCCTTAAAGTAGTTCCTGAAATTGATTAGAATAAGGTACTAAGTGAGCAAGCTTTATTCTCCAACAGGTGGACCTAATGATGATAAAAAGCTTGTTTCTTATCTGCTATGAGACTAAATCCCTCTGGCAACAGGTTATCACAAAAAACCCACAAGAATTCATAAGGGAGATAATGCACTGTGGAAAATGGGCTGAACTGGTCAGAATTATCCTTAAAGCAAAGCCTCTTAATGTGAGTTACTCTCCTGTGAGCTATTAACTGTAATTTGGTAAGCTTTAATTAGCTGAAGAGGAGACTATAGGATCAGCATAATCAATGGCCATTCAGTTATTTCAGTTAAATACGAATGTAGCATGAGGAGAAAAACATTTGGCTTGACTGAGGCAACTACAGTAGCTGAATCAATCCATCATTATCTTTGGCTTAACTAATGTCACAGGAAATGTGCTTGATCTATAACCCACT
The DNA here is from genome assembly GCA_900302605.1 of Rondeletia loricata. NCBI lineage: Eukaryota > Metazoa > Chordata > Actinopteri > Beryciformes > Rondeletiidae > Rondeletia > Rondeletia loricata. The sequence continues at coordinate 5,095 of OMLI01090826.1, read as the reverse complement.
ACTACTGAGAATAGAACAGGATTTTCATTTCAACTTCTGCAATTCTGATTTTCTAACTGTAGTATTTGTTGCAACTTTAGCATTTACCTAGCTGTCATAGTGCATAGGTTTCATAGAGTGGGGCATTTATAAAAAGTGAAAGATACTATAAGGCGTGGTGTGTGTGTGTGTGTGCGCGTGTGTGTTTGTTTGCGTGGTGACATTTAATATTGGCCTGGCAAACAGTAGTTAATTAGCCATTTTCAAAAGAGTTTGGTTAACACTTTACTTGAAATGCATTATGGGGGATCCTAGGCGCATTATAATCATATCCAAAAATATAAATACACTGACAATACTTAAGAACCCAAATGACTTTTCTACGCAGTCACATCGGAAAACATTCACCTGTCTTGACATATTTTGCATTTTGTGCGACAAAATTATTAAAACATGCAAATGTTATTGCCAGAGACATGCAGAAAGTGTTCTTTATAAACCAATCAAAAGATTTGTGAAATATTCCCACAAACAAAACAAAATTCAACATTTGTGACTCAATTTGCTATTCAAACTTTGTCCTTAGGCTGTACTAACAGGTTTATGATTATTTAATATTTAACCCTCTTTCCTGCCAAAAATTCTCAATGGGATTTCAGCTGTATAGTGAGCTTTGCAGTGACTACTCCATCACTGTGTTTACTAGTTTACTTACGGTTTCATTCTGCATTTCACTGACAAAATATCACATCTCCATTTTACTATATGTAATAAAGACAGTGTTTTATTTTTTAGAATGGATTTTAATGCATTCGAATATGTTTGAACACATTTATGTCCTAATGATAATGTGTCTATGATGCTTCGGAGGAAAATTTCAAGTACACTGTTACCATGGTCTCAGTCGTCACTCGACAGTTTTCATGCCTTTCGTTACATTTTGATTTCAGGTCAGAGGTCATGCTTTATAGGAGGAAACCTTCCCCAACAAAAAAGTGGCTTCTACTTTGTTCTGGACCCTCATGTGCCCACAGACCTAGCTGCACATTTCTTATCTATAGCTCATGTATTTATGTATTTATTGTTTCTTTACTGTTGGAAATGGAGTACATTAAAGTTTCAACCCCAATCATAGAAAGCTGAGCAGCAGCGGAGCGACAGCTGTGCTTCAGTTTGGCCTTTTTTGTACTCTGTGTATTGTTTACCATTTAATCATCATACAGATCCATAATTTCCCGTCACTGCAGCGCAGTCATAATAAAGAATGTAAGGAGTAAGAAATGCTACTTTCAACATAAGCATCCATTGAGAAAGAGGGACTTATCTCCTTTCAAGAAATCAGTAGGGTGAAGCTTTTCTCCAAATCATAATTCATGCAATGAGCATTGATCAATCTGTCTATTGTTTTATCCACACTAGCTTTCTCTTTCAAATACCCAAAACATGGTTCATCATACCCTTTGTGTGGTTGTGAAATGTGGTCCTGAAGTATTACAACTTTATTTATTATACAAATAAAAATATGAATAAGATGGAAAACATGCATTCGTGTCTTTCGTGCCCGGCCTGCCAAACGATGCTATATCGTGGGACTGGAGGTTTTTTGAGCTCAATACACAGACTGATATTATGGAGCAGCTAAAAGTTATGAATGAATTATGAAGCTGTGACACTTTATGTTAGTAGTAAACATGTAAAGCACAAACACGTAGAGAACAACAGACCGGTCATTTGAGTTATGATGGGATGAGGAAGTTGCAAATAGCTTATTTTCTCCACAAGTCATACTCGTGAATGTATTCCTGGGAGTTTCTACAGTAAATGCAGCCTCTTTTGAACATATTATTCTTTTTAACTCTACAAATATCCAAGAGAACACATTTTCCTCACTGCATTTGAAGCTGTCAAAACATTTCTGCGGATGTCCTCATTTTATGGTGTGTTCCAAATATTACTCAAATATTTGATTTATTATTTAGTCTTAAGATTTATGGTAGTAATTTTGAATGTTTTATGATTTTGGTATGTAAATGTTCAGTTAATTCTGTGTCCCATGTACATCAATGACACAAGAAACTAAACGAGTACACATTAGCATGTTAGGTTTGTTAGTGTGCCCTTTGATAAACAAGTTATCACAATATCAAGAAGATCAAGCTTTTCACTCTGTGCAACCCCAGTCATCAGTTGGAAGTGGATTCAGCTTGAGACATCTTTACTGTCTATCACTCAGACAGAAAATAGTCTTCAACATGGACTCATCAATCCAAAACAAACATAAAAAACACAGTAAACAAGACCATTCAATAAATACAGCACATACAGGAGAAATCAAACCAGCAGCAACACCAAATGCCCTAAAAACAAGCTCATGTGCAACGTGTTAGTGTTGCAAAGTCTTATTGCTTTTTCATAGTTTTTATTACGAGGGAATTAAGTTTATTATAATGCCATGTCATGAAGGGAGTTTGGGGTCTTGTGTAATGACAGAGCAGAGTTATAGATTTTTCATTAGTTTTTAGTTTGATATAATTTTCCATTTTTATTTCAATTTGAGTTTAGTTTTCAGTGTGGGTTTGGTAGTGTTCAGTTTTTATTTCGTTTCAGTTCTAGTATTTTTGGTAGGGGAGGTATTTTTAAAGGTATAATGATAGAAGTTCTAGTTCGAAAACGAAAAACTTTTCACCTATATTTGTATTTCATTTCAATTCGTTTTACAAGTAGCCAAGATAGTTTTAGTTGTTTTTTTGCCAAATCTCGTTTTAATTTGAGTTCACGACAATGTTTTTTAACACCTAGTTTTCGTCTTAGTTTTAGTTTACGATAACCTTGGTTTGGTGTTTTACTTGCTTGATTAATGATCATTGAGAGTACAGGCGACACCTCATCAAACAGAACAACACACAGACACAACTGACACAAAGGCACTGTTTATTTAAAACTGCTATTGTAGTCACAAAGCAATGTGAAAATGTCTGAATACAGACACCTTTTAACTGTGCAAAGCCACGGAGCAGCTGGGCATCTATGTAGCTTGGAGGGGAATGCGCATACCACCACCCACTGGATCACTGATGAACGGCATGTCAGGACCGAGCTCAATCATGTGTTTTTCAACAACGACTCGACAGACAGACAGACAGACAGAAATCACCAATTGTCATATCAACCCATAAGCAAGTAAGTCACTCTGGCCAATAAGGTTTTTCCATTGCACCAGTACTGTTTTGTACCTGTACTGGCGTTACTCCTATGACTGTGGGACAGTATCAACACCCTTTGGTTTTCTATTGGCATATTGAACTGGTGTGGTACTGTTTGTGTAGGAAAGCAGCAGAATGGGTTCAGCATGATACACTTTTGAAGTGTAACAAAAATCTAAAATGTTACTGTCTCCTACCTTTCCACTAGTGTTTTCCATTCCACATGTCCAAAGAGCTTTTAAAGTTTCTGTTAAAATTCCCTGAATTCTGAAATTCATGCATAGGACGTACACACAATTTGAAAAATAAAAGGCATAGTTCAGGTTTTTTAGAAGCCAACCTCAACAATCAAGTGTTTTGTTAACTGAGATATTAGAAACCTAAGTTGCAGGCATTTGTTAACAATTTGTTGACAATGCTTGTGCAAGTCAATGAGTCCGCAAAAACATTTCTTAGAAAAACAATCATGAAAAGACCATTATAGAGTAAATTACGTTGTGAAAGGTTTTCTGGAATGTGCTGCACGTTATTTTTCCAGGAAAATGCTTTTTAGCCCAATTAGCTTACACTGCACTTTCTGCCTCTGATAGATCAACAACCAAAACACAGAGGGGACCGAGAGGACTCTGAGTAATTGAATAATCAGATATGCTGCTTAAAAGCCTGAAACCTCCCTTTAAGGTCAAGGTGACAATAACATTCAAGGACATTTTTATAAATGAGGCCCACACTCAGATCAATCTCTTATCCGATCACTGATTATTATACCCCAGAATGTTTTATAACAACATCTTCAACACAAACTTTTTGAAAAAGAAGATCAAAATAGAAACTTTTCCTAAAGTTTAGAAACAGACTTAACATTTTTGGAGATGTCCTTGTGGTTCAGTTGGCTGGTGTCTGGCTGGATTTGTATATTGTATATTGTGAAGCTCACAATATACAATTGCATCTCTTCCAGAGGAGGCTCGTCCATATAGGACAGGGAGGACGGTCCTCCCCAATAATAAAAATAAATAAATAACAATGTAAAAAAAAATCGCCTTCAAATCGATTTCTAAGCATCTAGGATACACAAAACCCTATTGCCAATGTTGAAGTCTCAACAGCGCCCTCTACTGTCTGCTCTGCAATGGGAAAATGAATGGGGAACATGCTAAAGGGAGGACGATAGCGGTCGTCCTCCCTACAGTGCCGTACACATCCATTCAAATGAATTTTTTGGGCAGATTTTATCCTCTCCTATCTATTTGCATGTTAAAATTGACTACTAGGGAGATCGTCCTCTGTAAGCCCAACAGGCCAATCAGTCGGAATAAAATAATGACATACTGTACATCCAATTAAAAAGTAGAGGGGGAGGGTCATGGACGTGCATGACAGTGAGATGACACCGGGCCCGTTGTAGTGAGATTTCAACATTGAGAAAGAGACAGTTAGAGATAGAAGCGTTTAATAAAGTATACAATAGTTGTGCAAATTTAGTTTTTTCAAATTGAGGATTGTAGGTCGTAGAATTTTGTATATTGTATTAGCTAACGGGCGGGAGAGGAGTTTGCTGGTGAGCTAGCTAACGTTAACTATGGCTAGAATGGTGAATGCGGAGACGGAGGACGTGGTGAATTTTTTATTGGAAACTCCATTCCACACATTGCAATACCAGGAGAAGACGCATTAAAGCGTATGGAAGACCACTTCAAAAAATTTACTTAACGAAGAAAGATGAGAAGGTTGGAGTATTCAATACTTCACTGCTTTAGTTTTGAAATCCAGGAAGTAACACACCTTAAATCGCTTGCCAAGTCTCGTCCTATTGTTCCACATGGATGTTAGATATATCCACAGAAAGCTACGGTTCTCCTCTTTGACTTGGCAACGAGTCGTCTTCCGAGGCAGCGACTCGACGCTTATAG
>OMLI01090825.1:0-18167 GCA_900302605.1 Rondeletia loricata | reverse complement strand
GTTCTTCCTATTCCGCCCAGTGCTAAAGCAGAGAACCTGTCCTGTCCGCTGGGGTTGGCTGATATGCTGTCCACTGAGTGTTTTTCCTCTCCCAAAGGCGCTATAGGAGTGTCAGGGTGTTGACATGTGTGAGTTGCGTTCAGTGTCAGATGTTGCATGCCCGGAGAGTCAAAACCAGCACCGACCAGTTCCCATGCCGTAAGACCCAGGGTGGTTAGCCAAACCAGCAGAGACCGGCTCCTCCGACTTGGGGGTGACATGGGGAAGGGGCAAAGATTTCTCTCTCTCTCTCTCTCTCTCTCTCTGTCTGTTCTGCCAGAGATTGAACTCCCTCTGTCACTCTCTGAGTATCAGTTTTCTGTGACAGTAACCAAGACCCCATGTCCTGACTCTGCCCTGAACCCAACTCCTCCAAATATAGACACCAGAGAGAGAGAGGGAGAGAGAGAGAGAGAGAGAGAGAGAGAGAGAGAGAGAGAGAGAGAGAGAGAGAGAGAGAGAGAATGACAAACTTGGAGTAGTTTCCTTCCTGTTAAACTTCTGGGCTTACTTCTCTCTCGGCGAGGCCCAGTCTCTCTCCTGTCTCTATGTCTACGGATTTCCCATTGTAGTTTTAGTGGTGCTGTTCTTTCATCGTAATTAGCTCTTATTTATGGAATCTCTCTATATTAATTTTGTGTTTCTGAAAATACATATGATGTAAGGCTGTATTCCTTCCTCTTTGTCTATTCAGTAGAACACATTGTTTACTGCAGCTCTTTTAAATTATTATATAATCGTATGTTGATATAAATGTATCATTATGTAATTCAACCTTTAGTAGGAGGATTCAGATTTGATAATGTGAGAGAATGTCTCCGAGTGTATGTTTCTAACCCAGCAGGTTATGATATAAAACAACTGGCCACTATAGATGAATGTGAAATGCTACAGTATCATATATCACATGTGTAAAACTGGGTCTCCTATGGTGTAGACAGGTCGTCCTGTTTCTTAGACATGCAGGGGCCACATGAGACTGGAAGAGAGATAGAGAGTTGTCATCTGCTGGAATGCTGTCACACATTATAGTTTCCATGACCCTATAACTATCCTTAGACTGGGTTAGGTTCAAAAGGAAAATGAGTGCTGCAGACCTACTGTCCTAGAAAGTGATATTGTGACTTCCATTCAGTATGCATATGTCAGTGTGTGTGTGTGTGTGTGTGTGTGGGCATTTCCAGCCACTTATCTCCTTTGCATTATACCACCACACTGGTCTATGGAAACTATCGTTCATTGATTTTTCTCCTGTTCTGTTAAGTCAACCTTAAAGTATTCAGAGTGGCTATATATAGGCAGACACAGACGATCTCACTCTAAAACACACACACACACACACACAACACACTCAACAATGTACATGTTCCACTATCAGTGTTGCCACCCATTCACAGACAATGCAGCAGTCCTATAACCATCTGTGACTGGAGGAACTGCTGAGGTGTACAGATTTCCCATATCTTCAGTGGAGTCTGCCCTCCAAGAGAAATAGGCCTACAGAAAGAAAGAAAGAAAGAAAGAAAGAAAGAAAGAAAGAAAGAAAGAAAGAAAGAAAGAAAGAAAGAAAGAAAGAAAGAAAGAAAGAGGGTCTCTTGTTTAACTCTCACTCATATCAGTTCCCCAAAGCAAATAAAAAGGGTTAGGGTTTCCATTCACAAGATCATCGATTTCCCAGCGGTGCGCTCGTGGTCGGTTCCGCTTTACAGAGCTAGTTTGTGCTACAGCAGCAGAATGAAGAGGAGAAAAAGAGCATCAGTCCTGCAATTGATTTTTAATTAATTAAGTCAAATGAAGTCAAAGGTTTTTGTATAAATATTGACATTCTTTGTAAATAAGAGTTGCTAAACAAAGTGGTTGCTAAGCAACATGTAGCCTATGAATGGTGATTTTTGGTCAGCACATTAATATTTCAGTTAACAGCTATACAATCACAGATGTGAGTTTATTGTGTAATTTATATTGGCTTTGAACTTGACTCAGCCAATCAGAACTGAAGACAAGAACAATCTATTTTATTAATCACTTTTGCCATCAGTAGGGCTTCAAGGCTCTCCGCCATTTCCCCCTCAAGACACGTCCCCTGAACGTCACATCTCGGCAACTCAGGTGTCATAGGAAATCGCCATAGGAAATTGTTGGGTCGGTTATGTGCGTTCAGTTCGTAATTGCGACATTTCCGACAGCAGTGAAGGCAACATTACGCCACAGAGCAGCGGGTTGTCTTGCGTCTGTACGTCAGAGAGCTTTTAACGGAGTGGCAGGGGGCCAGTGATCTGTAGCGGACAGGGAGGGCGGCTGGCACTGGTGCTGGACTCCCCGACTTAACACTGAATTAATCCACCTCTCTCTAACTTAGATTTTTTGATTCACCAGACTGTTAAGTCTTTATCCAGATGACCGTGACTCACGACCCGCGGCCAATGACCTATGCCAAAATGAGAGGGCTTGTGTCATTCTTCTCAGGCAAGTTCACAATTTATTTTCAAGGTTTCACTGGCTTTGCTTTTTGATACACCAGTACTAATTCCCTAATGAAAATAACAATAGTAGCCTAGTCCTATAATAAATTATAGAAGCATACTATAGGCTACAAATATTACAGCAAAACAATAAGTCACTAGGAATATTACAGGAATATTAAAAAAATACCATAGGAGATAAAAAATACCACAGAGTACGATAAGGTGACTATAACCTCAATTGAAGTCCCTACAGGATTATTATAGGAATATCACAGTTAAGGTTGTTCTCTTTAAAACATTCGAGAGAGAAAAAAGAAATACAAGACAGACAAAAGACAGAATCTAAAGGCTTAGGATAATAGATTTACAACTTCATAAAAACTATAGAGGACATGACCATTTGATGATGGCAATACAGCATTCAGCTGTGGCACTCTTATGTAAGGGATCAATCCCCCTGCCTGTCTCACAGCTCTGCTCAAGGGGAAGAAAGGCGGCTTCAGTGACTTCATACACAAACTGGTTTCTAATCAGCAACTCTGCCAACAGTAAGTCAGCTACATTTGATGTTCTACACTTTTCACTGTGCTGAATGTTAAAAGACTGCATCAAAACGTCTGACTCACATGTTACTGTTGTTGACCTCCTGTAGCCTGAACACCCAGAAAATCCTCCGGCCAGAGAGCAGTCTGAGAGGAGAGAGGGAGGAGAACGGCGCTCTGGTGAGTAGAGGAAAGGCTTTTAAAGGACTGTACTGTGTTGATAAAGAGGAAACTAAATATGATCTGTTTCTTTCTTTCTGCAGAGCTCAGTGAACCCGGATGGCTCTCAGTAAGTACACTTTACTGAGGTCCAGAAATATTCTACGGCAGGAAAGAAGTTCTGCTTTGCTTCACATTACAGAACTATTGTTTCTTGCTTTAGCAGCCTGAGCCTAAGACAAATAACAAGACAAGACAAGACAACAAGACAAATCTGACCCTTTTCTGCTGTCTTGTTAACCAGGGTGAAACCATCAGATTTTGACTACCTCAAAGTTATCGGCAAAGGAAGCTTTGGAAAGGTGGGAACCTTCTGTCTTTGCAAGTGTTTGGGTTTGTGCTTGTGAGTTTGGTGTTGGGACATTAAATGACATGGCTCAAATTGTTACAGGTGCTGCTGGCTAGACATAGAAAAAGTGGAGGCTATTATGCTGTGAAAGTGCTACAGAAACAGATCATTGTCAAGAGGAAAGAGGTACAATATCAGTCTCTATCTATCTATCTATCTATCTATCTATCTATCTATCTATCTATCTATCTATCTATCTATCTATCTATCTATCTATCTATCTATCTATCTATCTATCTGTCGACCATCTGTCCGTCTCTCCGTAGCAGAGACATGTGATGGTTGAGAGGAGTGTACTACTGAAGGGGCTGCAACATCCATTCCTGGTGGGACTGCACTTCTCTTTCCAGACACCAAACACTCTCTACTTTGTCCTGGACTACGTTAATGGAGGGGAGGTAGGCTATATGTATGAAACACAACACAGAGAAGAGGGAAGTGGCGACAAAACAAAAGATGGTTTGACCTAGGTTGGCCTGGTGGGTTCAGAGTTGGGTCATGTTTGGTATTGTCCTTTCTTAAAGGAATACACCAAGTTTGGGGGTGATTAGACTTTGATCAAATTACCTGTTAAGTGATGAGAACATAGACACCAAAATCATCCATTTGCCCCCGGTAGATCATTCGCTCCGGTGCTCCATGCTAACACGTTAGCATACACTATGTTGAGTGATAGTAGGCGACTAGCATTATCCAAAGTAAGAAGATTGACCTTTTAGTGATCGAACGTTTTTATTATATGCCTGTAGGTTTATAAAATTATAAAAATGAAATATCATTAAGTCAATATAGCTGAACTATTTCAGGTGAACAACCACGTATTCATCCACTGCGCAGTAATTTATATCTGTACACAGTCTCCCATCGCCCACAACTTTCACTTCCTATGTAAACATTAAAAAGTGCAGAGTCAGTGTCTTGCTCAAGGACACTTCAGCAGAGCAGATGCTTGTCGACACAGTGACTTAAACCAGTTGAAGCCAGTCTCCCGACTCACTATGTCACCCTGCTGCCGTTGTGTTGATTTTTATTGTCATTTGCTAAACTTGTGATGTTACAGCTAATCTGTTTATCCTCAGCTCTTCTACCACCTTCAGAGAGAGGGGTCGTTTCCCGAGCCCAGGGCTACATTTTACTCTGCAGAGATGGCCTTGGCACTGGGCTATCTCCACTCTCTTAACATCGTGTACAGGTACACACACACACACACACACACACACACACACACACACACACACACACACACACACACACACACACACACACACACACACACACACAAGCAACTGCAGAGAGGACACTTCTTTCTTTGTTCTTCATTCAGTGTGTTTTTCTTTACCCAGCTCTCGCTCCTTTACTTGTTTGATTTGATTGATTTATACAAGGAAATCCCAATGATGAGAACAATGTTCACTTTCATAAGAGAGCCCTGCATATAAAATGTTATCAAGAAAGAACACTATACCACAACACATAAAAAAAGACTAAAAAAAGAAAGGCAGAGGTGAAATATGAGAAGACATTTAAACAAAAATCTAAATTAATATGATTTTGTATATGAAACCAACACTGTTTTGCCGTCCTTCCTCCCTCAGAGACCTCAAACCAGAGAACATCTTGCTGGACAGTGAGGGCCATGTGATGCTGACTGACTTTGGGCTGTGTAAAGAAGGTGTCACCATAGGTGGGACCATGCAGACATTTTGTGGGACTCCTGAGTACCTCGCTCCAGAAGTGCTCCAGGGCCAGCCATACAGCCCAACAGTGGACTGGTGGGGCCTGGGCAGTGTGCTCTTCGAGATGCTCTACGGACTGGTGAGCGTGTGTGTGTGTGTGTGTATGGGGGAAAGAGAGAGAGCGAGAGAGAAGGGGAGAGCAACAAGCTAAAATCCCTGATCATCCCAGATTGTTTGTCTTAATATCATCTTTTTCCCTTTCATCATCTCTCCTTCCTCAGTATCTTCTCCATTTCCTCTCTCTCGCTCTCAGCCTCCATTCTATAGCCGTAGCAAAGCAGAGATGTTTGAGAAGATAATTCATGCTCCTCTGAAGCTCCGTAGTGGAGTGTCTCTGGCTGCCCGCTCTCTGTTAGAGGGACTGCTGGAAAGGGACTGCTCCAAACGCCTAGGGGGGAACCAGGACTTTGTAAGCATGTAAACAAACAAAACAGACAGAGACAAACAAGCACGCACATGCATACACACACATGCACACACGTGCACACACAGATGGGCAATTTATTTTTGTAATCTCCAGGTGGAGCTGCAGAGCCATCCATTCTTTGTGTCCATCAACTGGGACGACCTCGTGGCTAGGAAAGTTACACCACCCTTCATCCCCAAAGTGGTAAGTGTGTTTCAGAGATTGGTGAACAGCACTATTGTTTTTAATCAAATATACCTGAGTGTATACTTGTTCCTCTCTCCTCTCAGACTGGTCCTTGTGATGTCCACTACATTGACCCCGAGTTCACACTACAACCTGTCCCTGCCTCTGTGGGCTTGAGTGACAGGTACCAGGGGGGCGGGACTAATGAGGCCTTCCCAGGATTCTCCTACATGCCTCCAGTGGAGTGTGAGGTGGCAGAGCCACTTTCATAATTCACCTTCAAGTTCAAGTTCATTTATTTATATAGCCCTTTATCACAAACATGTCTCAAAGGACTTTACAGAAAATTAGCCAAACTAGATCTAACTGAACAACAATCAAAAGAATTACAAAATCATGTAAGACAAACACAGGGAAGCAGAACAAAGCACAAGACACACAGTAGAAAATGTTAGCAGGACATAGCAAGCCTACTTATTCTACAAAGCCTAACCTACCCGGCAACACCAACCTTAGACCCTCGAAGCAAACAAGGAAAAACTTCCAAGAAAACCTTAGTAGGGGAAACAATGGAAGAAACCTTGGGCGGGCCAAGTCAAAGAGGGCTCCCCCACTGGGACAGCTGAGCGTGCCGGGACAAACAATGGAATGGACCTTAACCTTGAAATATACTAGGTAAATAACAATGGGGCTATGGCAGGCCAAATCCTATCATGAAGTAAGCACTTTTATATCTTTAAGTTATTACTGTTGGAACACTTATTAGAATGTATTTCATCAAATTAATTTGTACATTTATTGTAATATGGAATAGGCTGGTCACTATTTCACGTCCTCGCTACCTAGTGTGTCAGAAGATGAGACAATAAAGACTGAATCTGAAGTGGTTTATTTGTTTTACACTTATACCATATACAATTATACCTTTAACATATACTACAGACACATGTATTGCAACTTTCCCATTCACATCTGAGCTATTACATTCACAGCAAAGATACCAAAGGTTCTCTGACCATACAAAAGTTAATACTCACAGGCCGTCTTATAATTCTGCATAGTGACAGAGGCAAAGTGCATCACAACCAAAAAAGGAAGAAGATTCTTCTTGTGGCATTTACATTAAAAACAACAGCATGCCAGTCAGACTATTTACAAAATATTGATGCACAAAGTGGCCCCAACTCCGACTTTTATGTTTGACGATGAGGAAACGCGTTACATTTTCTGTCATAGAGACTTTTTTACTGACAAATATAGATAAATCCCAGCACTTCAGAGAATGTAATATGTGTCTCCAGGCACAGAGCGTTTGGTCTGATCCCTTCTACCCCACTCCACAAGACTGTTTATATAAAACAGCTTTGCTTTGGGATAGATAGATAGATAGATAGAGAGAGTGAGAGAGAGTTTGTTTTCTGTCTATCAGTAGATGCTGAAGGAAGGGTAGCTCTGGTCACTCTGGCAGGTGAAGTAAGCTATCAACTGACCATTGCAGATCATCAGAAACAAGCCACTTCCTATGGAACAACAAAAACTTAGAGCATTAAGGCGAATTGATTGAATAAAGTTGAATGCAACCATCTGAGGCCTAGTTGTATTATTTTTGTCTTACCTAAAGCCAACCACCACTGCCACACCATGGGAAACTCCAACATCACTGCAACACGCATTAAAAACATGCCATTAAACAACATACAGTTTGTGTGCGTGCATGTATGGATGCATGTGTGCGTGTACAGTACTGTGCAAAAGTCAGAGACCACCCTTTCGTTCATTCAATTTCCAGTCAAACGGCCATTCAGCACAGATTATAAATTTTTTTGTGAGTCTCAATTTGAGATTTTTTGGAAGTAACGCCGCCGAAGCAATGAAAGACTGTCTGAACCAAGTCTACAACCATCAGTCAAGCCTGGTGGAGGATCAGTTTGGGGATGTAGAACAACATCTGGAGTTGGTGATTTGTTTTTGATTGAAGGCATCATGAATGCTGATAAATACAAACAAATCTTACTACATCGTGCAATACTCTCGTTTGATTGAGAACAAATTCATTCTACAGCAAGATAACGACCCCTGCTTTTTTTTTCTGACACTGAAAAATGAATAACTGCACTTAATGGCCATTTTGACTGGAAATGAAATAAACGAAAGGGTGGCCTCTGACTTTTGCACAGTACTGTATGTTTGTGTTCACCTAAGCTGGTGAGAAGTACATGCAGAAGAGTGACAGTGAGGGCATAGTCCCAGACCCGTCTCCTCACCACTGCAGCAAACAGCAAACCGCTGCAGAAGTAGGTGAGCTCCAAGGACAGCAGGTTCACTGAGGGAGACCAATACAACAAGAAAAGACATGAGTGAGCAGGCAAAAGTTCATGCTCATTGTTGATCATGTCTGTTTAAGCGTGCTCACCCAAGTATTTGGAGTTGGACTCAGCAGGCTCGGTCTTGAAGTCAAATGGAATCAGTCCATCAAAGTGATCCAACCTGAATGAGATGTGGGAACTGGGTTAAACATCCAAAAGAGGGAAAATCCATGGGAGCAGGCCGGCATATGTAAGAAATAAATGTGTGAGTTATCTGAGCTCTTATGTTATCTACCTGGCCTCGGGTAAATGGAGTCTCCATAAATAGATAGTGGGGCAATTGACGAGAGGATGATGAAGGATGATGAAGATGACTTCAGCAGACTTTGAAGACTTGTGAGCCTGTTTCTTACTCTCTGCCCTCATGGTTGGCTGAAGGTTAGAGGTTAGGTGTGTGTGTGTGTGTGTGTGTGAGATTCTTACCTGAAGGCACCAAAGCACACACTTCCAATCATGTAGTAGACAGAGTAAAATATGACCAGACAGAGCAGCAGATGGATGAGCACGGTCTGAGAGAGAGAGAGAGAGAGAGAGAGAGAGAGAGAGAGAGAGTGTGAGAGAGAGAGAGCATATTTCGCAATAGGACCTGGCCTGTCCAATAGGCAACCTAGCAGCACATATTTTCCACGTAACACAACATAACAAAACATCAACCTGGAGCTGTGTGCGCAGACCTACCCACCATAGGCCAGGTCGCCTGCAGTGGGAGGGATGTGCGCTTTAGGTGAGCAAGCAGACAGCGAGATCTGCTGCAAAACCTGATCGGTTGCACAGAATTTAGATTATATTCTGTGAGAAACCGTGTAATAAAAGTCAGCCATCTTATAACCTGGACAAAATATAGCCTGTTGTATATATATATATATATATTTAATCGCACTACATGACTTTGCAGCAGTCGAGCCCGACAGCCTGGCAGTTTGCAAACGACTGGTCAGACTTAGAGGTGTAAATCTTGACACACTGATGATCTCCTTACCTTCGAGTCGACCACTTTGCCTTTGAATGCCATCTCATGGTTTGCATTTGATGTTCTATTGTAAATAATCTAGGCTGCAGCAGGCTACGACCCTGTTAATCCCTCAGAGTTTAGACTTCTTCTGCCATCTAGCGACAAACAGAAGCTATAGCGCCAGTGTTTGTTTTTTAATTTCATGGGAATCTGTACTCGTATCAGGGCGGCCTTGTTGACTGAAAGAAGGTCTTCTCGCAAAACATACCTGTTTGGCAGCGAATAAGATATTCCTCATAGATACTAGCGACTTGGTGTTTCACACGCCGTATATTTCCAGCAATATGTCTACAATATCATGGCTAAAAATGGCCTTAATCATTCAGAGGAAACTAGCCCCTCCCTATATGGAGGAATAAACAGACTGCTAAACATGTTAGTGACATTTTGGTTAAACATTATGTTTTTGTCCGACCAACAGCCCATCAATCAATCAAAAGTCCATTACGAAAAATACCTAGGCCTATAGTAATCTTATAATACAATTTAGAAGGATGTTATGCAAATCACAGTAAAACTATAAACTATATCTAATATCCATAGGTAATATCCTACATGAATAATATAGAAATACCATAAGAGAGACACAAATACCATAAAATAGCCTAGAATAAGGCCACTATAAACTCACTGTTCAGTACAGTCCCTATGGGAATATTATAGTAATGTTTCGTTAGGAGTGATCAAAGGTAAGCTCAGTAAGTTTATTCAAATGTTTCTCTTCAGTGGTGATAATTAAGCCTCGTTTTCCTAACCGTATCGTCCACATGGCCGCAGATGTGTGTTAAAGCTGAACCTACAAGACAACCAGCCTACAGACTAGTGCAGCAACATATTCAGGACATTTTGGTTGGCAATTCAACTTCAGGTGATCTTACAGGCCTAGTTCTTTTTATCCAAGAGGCATGGGCGTTTACAAACTACATTTCGCCTGTGTTCGGCAGCACCCACGGTAAGCTACTGTTTGACGATGTTAAAGTATTACAAATTGCAAGTAAAATAGCCCCAAACTGTCACGTTGACCACCAACTGCTCCGCAACACACTGCGGTCCCTGCGCTCCCGTGACACACACTGTCACACTTCTACAGGAAAGACCTGTGAGCAACAACAAAAACAAGCGCAGATCCTTCAGTTGGCCAGGTAGGTTAGCGTTGAACTGAATTGTGAGCGTGTTAACACTCGGGCCTGTATTGACTGTCGATAGTACTGAAGTTTTCCGAGAGCCAAAGTTGTCAGGCAGCGCATCTTGCACGCATGCGCATCCTTCTATCCAGCTCTAAATAAGAGTTAAAACAGAAACGAGGTGAGTTCCATACATTTCAAACAATACGACGTTAATACTCATTTATTGCCGTGAACAATAGCGAAATTAGAAAAACCGGCGTTCATTTTCCGGTGAGCATTAGATCTAATTATTTCCACTCTGATTTAAAACGGCGAGAATAAATCGTTTTTTCAAGTTTCTATTGAAGAAATTAATCAAGCAACAATGTTGAAGCTCGGATCAATAACGCAGTGTTATTTCGTGTATGTATCATGTTAGACGGAATATTGACGCTTAATAAAATGCGTTTTTCTATTGTTATTAACCGGGAAACTTATTTATTACAGATTGTCCTCAGCTCGCTACATCCCGTCACAATGCTACGGCTAGTCGTGTAGCCATCAGCAGCTGAACGGAGTGGAGCTGCTAGCTAGGAGCGGCTAGCTGGCTGTTAGCTTTGTGGCAGCACAAGCTAGCAACCTGGACTGACATTCCGTGACAAGGGGAAAGTAAAGAAAATGACCAGAGTGAAGGAAAACACCAAGTCGGGAAATTACACAGCATGCTTTTGCTTTTGTTCGACGTGTAGCGGCTTTCTGTTATTTGTTTAAATTGGTAACTTTAGTAATTTACATAGTTTAAACGTGTTGGTGGCCTCTTCCTATGCTCCGCCATTTTGTATAAGACGAATGCTAATCATGGGCGCTCTTACATACACTTTATTTATGGATAGAATAAAATCGGCGTATTAAGTGCGAAGTCTAACTTGATCATGATCGAGTAGCTTAGGCCATTGCTGACTTTGCACATGATTGTGACCACCAACCAAACGGAGAATATTACCTAAATTCAGTGTTGAACATGCGTCAAGACTAAAACGTTATATCGTAATCTTAGTTGGATTAAAACGCTTTTAAGTTTGGTCAATCAGTGCAGAAAACAACGTTCTCTTTAAAATTGATAAACAATTTACCACCTCAATTGTTCATAATCGGGCAAACAGCCGATTTTAGGAGATACTGTTAAAACAAGGAAAAGATGAACTTGTGTCGTTAACTTAAAGTTGGCACATCTTTCCTCGTGTTTGTCAATGATCTTGATCAAGGTTTACTCTAATGGGACCGTTTGTGCACGTATTTCCCCCTCAGTTGGCCTGCAAAACAATATTATTATTGACTGTTTTGTCTGAAATCGAAGTGCATGGTGTATCCTGCAAGTCAGCACACAGCCGCCCTCTAGCGGTGATGCGGCGCAAGACAATTTACAAGTGCAGGTAGGATTTTGTTGTGTAGTTTTGATCACTTTCCACGTAAAAGCAGAAATGGAGACTGCTTGACTGTGATAATCAGCCACAATCAACACAATGGTGTAGGACAATGGTATAAATCGAGTCAGAGCTGTGGACTCGACCTCTTTATTTGTGCGTTAGATGACATCTCTGCTGGGTTTTGGAACATCTGTAACTGGTTTGTGGTTGACAATATGGTGATGTCACTGTAATTATGTCATTTCAGGAGCTGAGAATATCAGAGAAGCAGAAATGACTGACACTCCACCCAGTGATGGCCCCCCTCAGGGAGCAGAGTTTGACATGATGGGTGCTTTGGACTGGAAGGATGGCATTGCCACACTGCCAGGCAGTGACATCAGGGTACGCTAGAGATTGGTTTGTGTTTCTGAGAGGGAACATTCCTCATTGTGTGAATGTGTGTACTTGTTTCTGTGCATACAGATATGTATGAAAATATATATTTTTTTCTGTGTCTGTCAGTTCCGTATGACAGAGTTTGGAACTCTGGAGATTGTCACAGACCCAGAGGTCAAAGGGCAGGAAGCAGAGCCTAACTCTGAGACCTTGGACCCAGCACAGTCTCACAGTCCAACCCCTCCACCAGAGGGCCAATCAGAGACTGGCACAGCCACAGCTCCAGCCAATCAGAGTCAGCCAGGGTCATCTCGGGGTAAAGCAATGACAGCACTAGCTTAATACTTACAACATTGTTATGATAAAGAGCTGCAATGTTGACTGTTTATGCTCTACTGCTCTACTTGTGTTATGTACAGTGAACAGCCTCAGTTTCAGCCCGCCCTTCTGCTCTGTCCTCTAGCCCCCGGTCCTGTGCTTCTGTCTCTAGAGGAGGGTCCCAGTATGGAGGGCCCTAGTGTGGAGGTTGGTCCCAGTGTCGAGGTCGGCTCTAGTGCAGACATGGGTCAGAGTGCGGAGCTGGCGAGGTGTAGGGCCTGTGGTGGCCATGTTCCTCGGGATACCCTCCTTCAGGGCAAATTCTGTAGCTCCATTTGTGCTCAGCCTTCCAGTGGCAGGTAAAGTCAAGCTTTTTGTAATTCGCTAATGCCTGTCTCCTGTCCATCAGATTATTGGGTATGTTGTTCTATTGTGAGCCGAACCTTCTCTACAGGTCTTCTCCAGGGGAACCGAGGGAGAGTCAAGCAGCTGAAGGTGAGAGGCTGGGTAAACGAGTGCGCAAAAAGAGGAAGATCTATATGGATTCTGGTGATGAAGAGGAAGACAACCAAGAGGAAGAAGAGGTAACGAGCAAACTCTCAACATTCATTCAGTTCTGAGCTACAGGGCACTCAGGTGTTCAATATTGTCCTTTATTACACTGGTTACATCATTCATTGTATTTGCACTGTAATTACAGATCTTAAGGTCTTAAATATGAAAATACTATGGTTTAATTAAAATTGAGGGATATTGCCAATCGCTAATGTTACATTCCTTTTAATATGGTTTGTAAATAAATGGCTTCTACTGTAAGGACAGCGACAAAAGAAGGAGAAAAAAAATGCATTATGCTTATTATTAACATGTTCCTTTCATTTCCCCTTTCATAGGAAAAGGCGAAGACTTCCAAGGGCAGGAGAGCTGCCAAAATTGCCAGGCTGGGTATGTTACAATACTGCCACTGTAAGGGGAGGGAGGGAAGGAGAGAATGAGGGGGGCTGGAGGGCTCATATGATTTGTGTATTCATAAGAGTCCACAAGAATGACTGAGAGTTGATATGAATCAGGGTTGGTTCTATAAATGCTACAATGTGTGTGTGTTGACATGCACACAGTATTCTGGGTATTAGATCATTCAATTCTGGTTGACATTATATTCCTGATATTCTGGTTATAGGCATTTCCATATTTTTGTATACATGATTAAATATTGCCATGTAAACTGAGCTAACAAAAACGGAATAAAATCATCCGTAAAATGGGATAAGAGGTGCGTATGCTTCTGTGTTATCGTTGTATCCCAGGTATCTCATCCATGGTTCTCATAACTGGAATGTGATGGATGTCCACATGCACCAACTCTGCAAAATAATAATGATGGAATATTGATGTGCTTGCTAAGACACTTATTGTTGAACTTGTTTTTTCCCAACCCCCAGTGACTGCCCCTCCCAATAAGAAACGGGCATGGAGCTGGCCTGCTTACCTGGAAGAGGAGAGGGCCATAGCTGCTCCTGTGAAACTATTCAAAGAGGTATTGCAACACAAACATCTCTCAGTTTTATATTGTCAAGTATAACCAGACACTTTTGTTTAGCGGGTCCCTCTTACATAGAAGTGTACTATGGTGTGTGTTTGTCTTGCAGCACCAGTCGTTTCCTCAGAGCAGGAATACCTTTAAGGTGGGAATGAAGCTGGAGGGACTCGACCCCTGTCACCCCTCCCTGTTCTGTGTGCTCACTGTTGCAGAGGTATGGACACAGACATTTGTGTTTGGGGCTTAGGTTTGGCTATTCTTATCTCTATCCTTGTTTATATTTAAGCACTTCAACCCCCTCCTCTTCTCTTTTGTCTTGCTTCCGTGCCCTCCCTCCCTCTATCTCTCAGATCCAAGGCTATAGGATAAGGCTCCACTTTGATGGCTACCCAGAATGCTATGACTTCTGGGTCAACGCCGACTCGTGGGATGTGAAGCCAGCTGGCTGGTGTGAGAAGATGGGACACAAGCTGCTGCTGCCAAAAGGTACTCGCATACACAGTCTAACCATTATGCACACCATCTACCCATATTTCACAAATAACCAGTGAATCGGAGATGAATGCCGTGACTAGAGATTGGCCACAACCCTTCTGAGTATATTCGTCTTGTAGGTTGTAAGGATGGGGAGTTTAATTGGAGTACGTATGTGAAGAACTGCAGGGGTCAGCTGGCCCCCAAACACCTCTTCAAGAGCCTCAACACGGTGAGTGTTAAGTATGCATCTGTGTGTTTGTGTGTGTTGCAAATTTATCAAATGGTTCTTTAATCTGTTTGTGCATTGAATATTCATTGGCTATATGTGTCTGTGTTTTTTTCTTTAGTCTGTGACTCCATCTGGATTTCGTGCGGGGATGAAGCTGGAGGCAGTTGACAGGAAGAACCCAAACTTGATCTGTGTAGCAACCATTGCTGCTGTTGTTGACAACCGACTGCTCATTCATTTTGACAACTGGGATGACACATATGATTACTGGTGAGAGCCAACCAGATGCGGTTGTTTATGTGTGAATGGTGTGAGACAGAAAGAGGTGGTACGATTCAAAGATATTCTCTACTCCACTTAAATAGTTGCTGTTGTCTTCCGTAACGTGAAATCAAGAGAACTGTAGTTAAATATCGATTTGATATTAGCAGGGGAAATGAATGTGATCATTTCTAGGTCTTGACATTTTTGGAAATTGCACAAAACGTCTGGAAAAGTAGGAAACATAACTACATATTTTATGCAGTTGTAGACCTGCTGTCATGTTGCAAATTGTGATAATTGTTGTTGTGAAGAATTATCCTCGGCTATAGAGTGACATGGCCTACTTGCAGTCACATTGTCCAGCATACATCACACTGTACACTGACCAAAATCTTCAAATCCAAGCAAGAAATGAAGGCTGGGAAACAGTCCAGAATTTTGAAATATGTGTATTATTTTGTGTTAAGGTGTGATTCTAGCAGTCCTTACATCCATCATGTGGGGTTCTGTGAGGAGACTGAACTAACCCTCACCACTCCAGCTGGTAAGGTCAACATCGATCAAGGCACGTTTGGGTCACTATATACCTTTGTAATATACTACAGGATGTAACATTATCAGAGATATCTGCTGATAAAGATTGTATTTGCTAGTTCAAAGATGTATTTCTCAGTGGAAAGTATTCTGCACATTTTTCAAATCTCTCAAATAGTAATTGTGAGAAAGAAAATCACTGAGTTACTTGACATAAATTATCCTTATAAGCCATTATAACTTTTTTCTAAAGAAATTTTATAAGTACATTATTGGTGAAATATATGCTGGTATCACTATCTGTGAATGGTCAAATTGCCTAATAGTATTGATCCACAATACATCTATTGGGCCTCAGTACACTGTATACTGTACAGCTGTTCCAGTGTGTCTGTTGTCTTCAGTGACTGACAGATTTGCTGTGTCTTCCCTTCCTCTGCTCAGAATATAAGCACCCCAAGAGCTTCTCATGGGGGAAATACCTGGAAGAGACCGGGACACAGGCTGCCCCTGCCCGGGCTTTCAAACCGGTGCGACACACACATAGATAACACGTACACAAAGATTTATCATGTGTATCCCAGCACTCCAGACATAGTCACATGATTACCATTATGCCCTGTCTTTTACAGCGGCCTCCACATGGCTTCCATGTTGGGATGAAGCTGGAAGCTGTCGATAAGAGGAACCCTATGCTCATCCGTGTCGCAACTATAGCTGACACAGAGGACCACCGGCTGAAGGTAGAAAATGTCTCCCTGTCGACTTGGACTTGGCTGTGTGATCAGTCTGTGTCTAATTGGCTGGCTCTCCCTTCCTCTGATCTAGATCCATTTTGATGGCTGGAGTGAAGAGTACGACTATTGGGTGGACACTGACTGCCCTGACCTGCACCCTGTAGGGTGGTGTCAAAAAACTGGACACCCACTACAACACCCTAACGGTGAGACACACGCTCACCCTCTCTCTCTGTCTGTTCTGTATGAATGTCTGTTAGTCAGTGAGGTCGGTCGAGGTTCCTCAGGAGAGGGAGGCAACATTTAAATTTTAATGGATGAGTCAGCACAGTTTGTCTCTGCCTTCATTTAACTCCTGCATATGGTAGTGGGAGGAATCTGTAATAAAGTAAAAGTGGAAATGGTCCTGCAGTTGTTAGCATAGTTTTATTAACACTCGCTTGTGTGTGTGTGTGTTTTAGGCACCACTGACTTAGTGAGTGCCCCAGGACAAGGTTGTCCTACCCCAGGATGCAATGGGGTTGGGCACATCAGAGGACCTCGCTATGGGACCCACTATACGTTAGTAGCACATACTCACTTTTGTGCTCTCTCTCTCTCTCTCTCTCCATGTTATATATTAATATTTTCTTAATTTCCCCACTTATTTCATACTGAATATATTTCATTTTTTGGGGTATATTTTCATATCCTACATATTCTGCATTCATTCTTTGTCTCAGTAAGTTTTACTGCTGTTATTTTGCTCACCCTTATAATGATGTAATCCACAACGTTTCTCGTACTTTTCATTCATACATGCTCTACCATTTAAATTGTTGGTTGTCTGTTTATATAACCCTCATTTGCTATATTGTTATTTCTATTCTATCTTTCTTTGCTGTATCCTATTACTATTTGTTGCTGAAATGACCCAATTTCCCCATGGGGATCATTAGAGTTTCATCATGGCGGCATGGTGGTGTAGTGGATAGCACTGTCGCCTCACAGCAAGGAGGTCCTAGGTTCGACCGAGGCATTGGCCTCAGAACTGGAGCTGGTCCCAGGCCGTCCTTGTAAATAAGAATTTGTTCTTAAGTGACCTGCCTGGTTAAATAAAAAATCTCATCTTGTTAGCCGGGCATCGCGAGATGCGCGGATCGAGTCTGTCTGTCTGTCTGTCTGTCTGTCTGTGTCCGGTCATTGTTGAAAATCACGTGATTGAGCTCCTGACATGCTGTTCATCAGTGATCCAGTGGGTGGCGTTATGCGCATTCCCCTCCAAGCTACATAAGCCTCATTTTCTAGGTCAGGCCGAACGGTTACCGGGGCCGCTTCATGCCGTTCCGTGCTGCTCTGGACTCGTGGGAACGGTTACCGTTTCTGTTTCCATCTGTCGGGCTGCTAAAACTAGGACTAGGAAGTATCATGAAAAACTAGCTCTCTTCCAGGAGAGCCAGGTGTTACAAATTGTGCCTGTTACTTTAAGAGTGTTGCGTTCTGGGTAGTGAGAGCAGTCAAGTTTCCTCATGCGTTTGGGGATAGATGGAGAAAAAGTCCATAGACAGGTGTGTGTGTGTTTTAGCGGTCAGTAGAGAAAGCTAATGAAGACGGCCAGCCCAGTGAAATGTATATGCTTTATGCTCACGGAGGTAATAAATGCCCTGCCCAAGAGAGAAACGTCTTTTTACTCCTTATATACAGAAAAGAACCGGGTGATAGTAGTTAGATGTTACCAGTTAGGAGCCAAAACTTATATGTATATAACCAGAGGTTGTCCCAACTACGATTCAGAGCCAAATCTGGAGGAGGTAACACAGGTGTGCAGAGTCAGAGTCTTTCTGGTAAGCCAGGAATT
>OMLI01090823.1:0-11728 GCA_900302605.1 Rondeletia loricata | reverse complement strand
CGTCATTAACCATTAACTTACTGACTTGTAGCTTTCTTCTAGACACATAGATTACCATTCTTCTCAGTTTTCTCCACACAAAAGTGGATCATAAAATGACTTACCGGTACTTTCTAGACTTTGCTGTCTGCATCCCCCTTTGATTGTTCATCGTTTTCCTGATTTCTTTCTCTTGTCATTGTTATGTTTTGCTTGTTTCTCATTTTCATTTTCAAACTCATGTCATTTTATGTAATTTCTCTTGAAATAATCCCCCTCCATCATCGTGTCTGAATCTACTCCGAGTTGAGCATTTGTCTTGTGACTTGTCTATTCCATTTGTATGATGGCGTGCTTTAGATCAGTATATAATGGAATAATTACATTCTAATGTTGGAATGATAGTGGCGGGGAATGTTTTAGGAATGTTGTAACATGAAGAATGCAAATTTGATTGTGAATGCATTGCTAATTTTCTGTTTTTGTCCTCAGGTGCTGCTGTCAATCTGACCCTGGTTACCCCTGAGAAGGCAATCAAGCTGGCCGCTAATGACTTCTTCCGTCACCACCTTGCCAAGGATGGGTAATCAAGATCATCTGGCCTTACATTCATTAAAATACAGTATCCCATCAATTGTTATCTAATATTTCTCTTTACTGCTAACAGGAAGGGGTTGACGGTATTAAAAGAGATGCTGGCAGGTTGTGGTGCAGGCATGTGCCAAGTTGTTGTCACTACCCCAATGGAAATGCTCAAGATTCAACTGCAGGATGCAGGTAGACTAGGTGAGCAAATAAAAAAAAAATATTGGTATAGTTTAGCTTCTCTTCTTTTATGATAATATAATTGTCTTTTATGATAATATAATTAATGTATATGTTGCATCGTTTGTTTAAAGCGGCCCAGCAGAGAAAGCCAAGCGTGATTCCTCCCACTAAGCTTGCGGCCACCAACGCCATGCTCAGCCGTTCCTACATCTCTGGCCCGGTGGTCCGAGCACCACGAGCTGCTTCGGCCACTCAGATTGCCAGGGAGCTCCTCCACACCCAGGGCATCCAGGGGCTCTACAAAGGTCTGGGAGCCACGCTAATGAGGTAACCTCTCATTCCTCACTGAAGTGGAAGCAGGGCCGTCTTAAGTTGGGAACTCCATAGACCCAATTATATTGCACCAAGTTTTTGATCTCTAACAAATTTGAATTGGTTTGATTTCTTTCTTTCAGGGATGTTCCCTTCTCAATTATCTACTTCCCCTTGTTTGCCAACCTGAATCGCCTGGGCAAACCCAGTCCTGAGGTGTCGGCACCCTTCTATTGGGCTTTCCTCTCTGGCTGTGTGGCTGGATCCACTGCTGCAGTGGTTGTTAATCCCTGTGACGGTGAGTTTTGAGAGTGCAACCACGTCAGCCTTGATGTGTCCTGTTGAGTGTCATCAGCAGTAATGCAATTGGTATGGATGTAATCTCAAGTTGTTTTTTCTTCTTTCCAGTGGTGAAGACAAGACTGCAGTCACTGAACAAAGGGTCCACTGAGGAGACTTATAACGGTGTTGTGGATTGTATGAGGTAAGACAGCTGAGCCATTCGTAGCTTTTTATTGTAGTGGTGTATGTGTGTGTGTAATAACCCCCCCTCCCACAATCTGTATCCCCACAGTAAGATCGTGCGGAAGGAGGGACCCTCTGCCTTCCTGAAAGGTGCAGGCTGCCGGGCCCTGGTCATTGCCCCTCTGTTCGGTATTGCACAGGTCATGTACTTTGTTGGTGTTGGAGAATATATCCTGGACAACTTGCCTCTAAGCCTCCTGTCAGCACGAGACCAAACCAACCTCTAGCTGGCTGGCTGTGTACGGGACCTTTTCAGCGTAGATGAAGTCAGCAAACAACTGGCAGCTACTTACCATTGGTGTACAACAAAAAAAAGGGTTACAACTACAGATGACTGCTCTGATGAGTGAGAAAGCTTCAGTGTTATAAAGAAAAACCCCTCGGTGGTTTCTGAACTTACTGTGTGGTCTAACGGCTGCATTGCACTTCCAAAATGTTTGGCTTATTCAGTAGGCTATCACCAATGTTTGCACTTGCTGAGCTGGGGACTTAAGAGTTGCAGTTTTCTTTGTCCCTGGATAGTCCTACTCTTCCCTCTGTGAGGGAGAGGAGCTGGGAATTACTTCATTAAAGTGACAGACCTTCATTTTTCACTTTTCAAATTACTTTTGAATATGTAAGACACCATTTTTTATTGTTGGATGCAGTAGCTTGCAGTAACTTTTCTCATGTAATATTTCTTGACAAGAAGCCTTCAATTAACATGCACAAGAATGTTGATATTTTTTAATACATTTTCAACAAATGTGAGTGTTGTTTAATTTCACTAATCATAAACCTTCCTACTGACATGGGACCATATGGTTTTCCAAACCATTATGACGGTATACTTGATGTTAGCCCTACAGTAGTTTGTTCACCCGTTAACGGCAGTCTGTATTATATCTGCAAATACTTGAGATGCATTTATGCGCATTATGTTTGTATGTGTTTGTCCACATAAACTCAATTTAGATAGACTGGGGGAACTTGATGCATAGATTCCCTGTATTCAAAAATGCAACCATCTTTGGTTTTTGCCTTAACAGAGCAGATTTCTCATTCTGAGAAAAAGCTCTTGGCCAAAATAGCGTTATGCTACTGTGTGCATGTTGAAATGACTGTTACCTTACTTTCTATGTTTGTGCTGTCTTTTTGTACATACATTTAAGAAATAAAGTTTTACAATGCTCTCAACCTATGTTAATGAGTCTGTTAAACTGGATGACTTAACCTGACAGATATCGGAGACCCCAGTATTACCAGCTGACATAAAGGGGACGGACAAAATATAGGAAATGCTGCATAAAGATTTGACTTTGAAGCAACTACACAGTGGACAAATGACAAACGCTTCATGTAAAAGGCCTTAAACTTTGAAGTAACCACTGTATACTTCAAGTTATCTTATCACCACATATAAACTATAATAAACCCAGGAAGGAAAGTATTCTGATGTCTACTGGAAAATAAACAAATCACTATCTAAATGGAAACCAACGATTAGAGCTCCTTGACATCACCATTGTACTTTAAAGGCTAACTAAGAAAAGTACACTAGGACAATTGCATATATTTATAGATAAACCTCATTGGTAATATTGTTTGTAGAACCCCGAGTGGCTGGGCCTTTGCGTCAGTCTAGTCTATACATAACAGTTGCATAAGTGCATATTGTTGCTACGTTTACTTGCCAAATATTGCTCAACTCAGGTTTAACACTTGGCTGCCATTTTGCATGATCTAACAAAGAAGGCTGACATGTTAAGAAACCTGACCCACCACAGAGCGAGACACGGCACTGCTGCTACTTCTGGCACCTTGTGAAAAGCAAACGTGATTCTGATTCTGAGGCAGGAAACAGAAAATAGCCACAGATGTCAATAAAAGCACCCAATATATGTGTTTTTTATTACGTTATGAGTCCACATTTGCTACGTTATTCTATAATTCACATCTTATTGGCACACCAACAAAATTTACATCCACAATAATTCACACAATGCAAAACTAGCTCACTGGTACAGTTCACACGTAATATGCTCTAGAAGAGCTTGAGTAGGACATTTTAAAGTTCATTACCATTTAGATCAATTTGGAGATTTACAGAATGGCAGTTCGTCATCAGACTTTTCCTAACCCTTTGGGTTGATATCATGTCTACACTTCCTCTATTGTGCTTTAAAGTAGAAATACTTTAGAATGATCGCAGGCAGCAAGCACAGCAGTAATGTACATGTTGAAATCACGATGAATAGATAATGGATACAGTAGCTGGAGGCTTGTCTGTGTGTGACTATATAGGCACATTATGACATTTATGCTGCAAAGGTAGGCTAGTCCTCAGAACATTTAAGCACACAACTTGTGATTGGCATTAGGCCTATAAATTACATAAAAAGGGATATAAAGGACACTGAATAATTAATGTTAATCAACAGCAGATACATAAAATAAGTGTCCATATTTACAGCAATACTCCTCAGTCATAACGTTCCTGTGTCAAAGAGGGCTTCGTGTGCCGTATTATAGCTACGGTACTGTAGCCTCTGTGGAACGCCAACATGAGGATGCTAAAAACGAGGAATGTCACAGAGTAGTGCCAAACGCAGAGCATGTGTTATGGAAAAGAAAGAAGAGAAAGCAATGTGTGTTTCAGTGCTGGTGGAGTTGAGGAGACGGTGTAAAGATGGTGGTCCAGCGTATCGTGTGTTGAGTTCGGCCCTTGATACTGGGACAGTCGGGATGGAATTGTGCTCTCATTGTGTTATTCAGTGAACCTCCCCACCAAATGACCCTGGACTTGCATAAATGACACTAAAACGTCTCTCCCCGTCTTATGCAGATGGGTTGATTATGAGGGGTTTGATGAGCCTGTACAGGGCTGGCTGGTAGGGTGGGAGGTGGGGTCAACTCACCGTCTATATAACCTCCCTGCTGTTCCTGATCGCACAACAGAGCACCATGCTGAAGATCATTCCTATGATCTGAGGAGACAATCAGACACATTCAGTAAGCTGTGAGGATTCATGAAAGGTTGTATGACTTGCATGAACCAGTATACTCAACAAATGGTCATTTAGGTTGATGAGGAATATGAGGTTTTGTAAATCCTCACCATTACTCCTGCAATACCAATCCCGACATATCCAATGATATACAGCCTTTCATTGAAAAAGTCTGTTATTGCAGTCAGGCAGTCCTATAAACAAATACAAACAACACTTCATTATTCATGCTGTCCTAGCGTTGACATCTATCCTATCCTGCTGTCAATTATTTTATATCAAACAAGGTAGAGGGATAAATACTAGTGATGAATGATGATGATGATGATGAATGATGAATGATCTTTATTGTCATTGTACAGGTACAACGAAATTGAAGTACAGACCCGAGTGCTAACACACAACAACAAGGACAATATAAAAAATACAAATAAAAAATAAAAATAAGACATAAATAGGAATATATACATGAACTTAAACGTAAACTAGGCATGTTTCTATATATACACCTATGCACTAGGGATGTAATACTGTATATGTGTTCCAACACTACTGCTGCAATATTGTAGTTTTAAAATGGTGTTTACTGCCACTCTGTGGCTATGCAATGTTAAAGCAGGCATGAGAGTTTACCTTGGTCTCCTCGTTGACCTCGGAGCACAGAGCAGGGTTTGGTGAGGAACCTCCACAGCAATTCAGCTATACAGTCAAAGGAAAAGCCCAATCAGAATAAAACGTTGATCCTGGTGGCATTAAAAGTGACAACAACTGACAAAAGAAGGAGGCAAATGAACATGAACAATATTCTACTCACAACAGTGTGGTACATGGAAGCTATCGCGGTGCTATTGGAATCGGAGTTGTCCGCAATGGAGCTGCTATAAAACTTTTGGACTTCCTCGACAATCTAATATTGATTAAAAAAAAGAGAACAAAATAAGTTAGTGATAATGCTTTTCGTGAATCGAGTCATTGTATTTCAGTCTGATTTAAAAAAACTAAAAACATCATAAAACATTGCTGTACCTGTTCCTTGTTTATGAATCCAAACACACCAGCTGCAATCTCTGCACCGAAGATGATCAGAAGGCAAGCAAAGAACTGCAGAACAGAGAACAGGCTTATCATTGGCCTACCTCTCACATGGAAAGGTTGGGAACAAGCAGAGGGTTTGTGTCGCGTGTGTTTTTGAAATGTCAGTACAGGAACAACAAAGCACGGCACCGTGGCACATGGACGATGCAGCGCTCTCGAACACTTCAACCCACCGATGCAAGAAGACACTGAGACTCGCGCACGGCCCCGAAGCAACCGAAGAACCCCACCAGCATCATGAGCCCTCCTGCACCAATAAGGATGTACACCGCTGAGGAAAGGAGAGGGGAGATAAGAGGAGACAGATTAGTACTTTCAATAATGTCTTCCCCTGGAAATAAAGCAGGACAAAACAAGACCTAACCTACCTATGGCGCCCTTGCTTGATAGGAACTGTTGCTTCGTAGGAACAGACTGGAATCTAATCACAATGTTAGTGCTTCTATGTCATATGACTGCAATTCATAGCCACAACTGAGGGTGGCAGCATGATCCAAGTGCTTTTATATAGACCACTGTTGAAGTAGGAGTTAGAATAGGATTGTTGTTCTGACTGTCAACTCAAACCTGTAGGTGGAAGCTGCTTCTGTGTGGCCTTTTGTGAGTTAAGCAGTATGAGTAAAGATGGAAGAGATCTGAAAACAAAAGAAAACCCTCCGACATAACTTAGAAGAAATCAGGCACTTTCCCCTCTCTGGCTTGTTTTTGTCTGTTTGTATAGCCTGAATTTGGTGTATTTCTGTCAAAGCATTGGTGTATAAACCGCATCCACGGTGTAGTGGTCATCATGTCGGAGGTACACACAGAAGCCCTGCGTTCAGTACCCAGCGGAATAACCACTATGCTTGTAGAGACAGTCCAATAACTGACAGGTCTGAAGACGAATCCCTGCAATAGCCATCTGTCCATCCCTGTCGGCGTGGCGAGCAAGACACTGGACACTGTCCTGCTCCAGGGGCGCTGCAAATAGCTGACCCCTGCACTCCGGCCCCTCTGGAAACCCTACCCATATGTATATGTCTCAGAAAGATATGCAAACAAATGACTCTCTGTGTAGTAGATGATAGCAGGCCTGACAAAGACCGGGGTTCGCTGGGGTTTGATTGCTGCACAACATGAATTACACTACAGCCCCGACCATGGCCGTCTAGAGCTGGGATGGCGTCACCTCCCTTGTGTCACTCCCTCGCTCCCAGCCCTCACTACTGAACCCCTTACACTGTAACTATACACCAGGCCAGTCCCTAAGGTCCATGCTAAGGGCCTAATCAGTGACATAGGCAGCAACCACTGCAGCAATTTAATGAATCCACATGGGGGAACGCAAGCTGTTGTTTTCCTGCTGCTGAACAAAAGGCGAGGTAAAGTGAGTAGACCGCTGGAGGGATCTGAAAATAAGAGCTGCGCTGCTTCAAAGCAGATTGTCTGGGTTAGCAATGGAAAATATCATGGGCCAAGACAGGTTCCATATACAAAATGTGTACACAAACCTTGGCCTATGATGTTTTCCATCACTTAAGCACTGACATTGATATGCACCATTTGACTGCGGCGCTCCAACAACAGGCTATCTAACAGACAGTTAGCATTTATACTAATTTCCTGGGCCAATGTTGGTAGAAGGTATCAGTTGGAAATGCAAATCAATGAGTGCAAACGGATCTTTCTCTCTCTCTGTCTCTGTCTGTCTCACGCCCTGTCTCTCTCTGTCTCTCTCTTACACACACATACACACACACACACATACAATGCATGTTCACACACAGCAGCACAGAGTCACAGAAGTGACAGAATGGAAAGTGAAT
Source organism: Rondeletia loricata (assembly GCA_900302605.1). Taxonomy (NCBI): domain Eukaryota; kingdom Metazoa; phylum Chordata; class Actinopteri; order Beryciformes; family Rondeletiidae; genus Rondeletia; species Rondeletia loricata. The sequence continues at coordinate 4,257 of OMLI01090823.1, read as the reverse complement.
CACACATAGGGAATGCTGCCACCTTGCCTTGTATGTTATGGTATCGCTCTGTTAGAGGAACATGTAGGCAGCCACACTCCACCATTCTGCTCAGGCAGCCCAAGATAATATTCATTTAGTTGCTAAGGCTCCTCTGTACGACGACACAGCGCTGTGATCGATCTTCAGCAGGATCTTTGAGACGTATAGATAAATCGACAAGCTCGCATCAACTACCGTGCCTTGTCTTGCTGCCGAACACGACGAGGGCTGGGCTGCTCATGGGCAGATCAGGCACCACACAACTCATCATTAAGGGAAATGTGTCCGGCAAGAGGAGCTGATGTCAAATGTAACCAAACTGAGCATAACGAAGGCATGGCAGACAGCTGATGAAATGAAGTCACCATTTTAGGTCATGCTCTAAATGGGAGTAACAAGAATAGGCTTCATTCTAGTCATTTTGGCCTACACAGAGAGAGAGAGAGAGAGAGAGAGAGAGAGAGAGAAGGCCTATTGTATGGAATACTGGAACACTACTGAACACTGACTGTCTGATTGTTTTGTCTACTGTATGTCTTATTGGTAACATTGTGAGGGAACTATGCTGTGAACCTATAAGCCCGTTTAGTCTAGAGACAGAACTGTTCATTAATCAACTAAAGCCTCTGGTCAGTTTGTCTCAGTTCCCTTCTCAAGGGGGAACACCATTCAATTGACGAATCCATGTTATTCCGACGGTAGGACAATCAAATCAATATCTGTGACCATGAACAGCTCTCTCACAAAGCCAGAGAACGAACATTAAAACTTGGGATGTCATCGGGTATAAAGTCTGGAGCTGCTCCACAGACGATGAACAGGAGACTGGTTTTGTGGAGCCACGGAATATTTGTTTGATCTTTATTCTACACCAGAAAATGTGTTGTGATCCTCAGAAAAGAAAAAAGGTCACACTTTATTTGGATAGTCCAATGTGACTATAATGTTTCACTAAAAAGCCTACTGAGTTTCAAGTGATACTCACAATTGTGTGAAAAGTAGTCTATAGATATTCACTGTCTGGGCTGGGGTTAATCTTAGGGTTGGGTTTAGGTTTAGACTAAGGTCAGTGTTTGGGTTACATAGTCTATAGAGATGCACCAAATAGGCAAGTGACACTTTGTTATAACATATACAAACTCTTAAAATGACTGGTGTTCCCCTTTAAATAGAAATAAAGTTGTAGCCATTTTGTTGCTGATAAAATCTACATGTGACTTACTCCTTCCTCATATCATAAGCTGTGTGCCAAATAGGTGGAGCCAAGCACATCCGTTGTTGCAGCGTGGTGAATATAAGTTAAACTGGCACTTTTAGATCATTATGATTGCACTGAAGGAGGCTTGTCCGTCAGCCCATCACCAAAAAAAGTATTCAAATGCATTTCACTCATCATCTTGAGCCATATCTACGCAGGCGTGAGTCTGCAGAGAGGCCGGACTCGGACTTACCTATAAAGAAGGTCTCAGGGGCGCCATCACCCGTCAGGAGCTGGACTGTATCTGGGTCAAACCTCAGCCACAGTCCCACTGCCAGCACCAACGAGCCGGACAGCTGGGGAATCAAACACATACGCTCAATATTCATGGCATAACTACACAATTGTGCAGGTGCTGCATGACTAGAATAATATGGCACACATTTAGATCCAGCGTTGTTGAACAGTAATCTCAAAGTGGTAATCTGCAACATCCTTGTTTTTTTTATTTGATGCTAAGCGCTCATTGCTGTGGTGTTTCTGCACTGCACTTCCCAGAGATCACTTGTCAATCAAACATTGTGTTCGGTACTGTGACGTCTTTCTCCTTCGTTTTCTGTCGATGACGTTTGAGTTTCTGTAGGTGGCGCTCTTTATTTCATCTGTTCAGCCATGGTGGCTATCGCTGCTCATGCTAACTACCCAGTTCTTCTTCTGTTTATTCCAAACAAACCGCTGTTGCTGGTGCCAGAGATGTAAAACGCATCACTTCCTGCACTAGAGGATTTTTCCTGGGAAAGAGCTACCAGACACCGAACAGCAAATGTAAAAGTTTTCTTGAACTGGTATAGGCTGGATCGCTATTTTGCTGTATCAAGAGCGAATAGAGAGTAGCAAAATGGACATTCATTTATATGAAAATGTTGCAGATTATTACTTTAACTATCTTCTTCTCAAAATAAAATTGTGCTGTGCAGGATGACATTCTGTGAAGTTTATTCTGGCGTGAAATGCTGCGTAATGTGGGGAGGATGTGAGAAACAGATTGGCAGGTGTGATGTGCCTGATGAGTCTCAGCTCATCACAACACTGAGAGCAGGACGCCACACATCATTGCTCCCTGGGCAAGCTTCACCAGAAATAAACCAAGGAATATAACGCGGTGTTATATTAATCCTTCTGTCCTTCTAGAGACACTTCGATAGCATTAGTTTGTTTAAACCTCCAATCTTGGTTTAATTCAAATGAACAGATAAAGGGTTATTTTCACATAAATTCTTGAAGGGTAGACTTGCTGATGAATAATAATATTTTCACCATTTTCAGATATCTCGCAAAACAGGTGAATTTCTGTACATTGTACACAAAAAATCCACATGTGAACAAATGATTTACAGATTGAAAATGTACTACTCATGTTTCTCTGTCTTGTAGAGCCAGTTCCTGTCTTTAATAAACCTCTAAACCTTTAAAGGTGAGCTCTGAGAAGAATACTGAATTCCAAGATGCTAATATGAAACTGTCACCAAACCAGTCTGTTTATTCCATGATCCTATCCAGGCTTAAGCTTTCTATTCATACAGCCAGTGGCATAAAGGAGGGACTGAAAAACACTTTGTTGCAGCAGCTAATGTTTCAATATGGACCATCGGCGTACCAGATCTGAACCCCAACATCACCGACAGCAACAGTGGTCCATTTCCCATGGTGCATTTCAGCCACAGGCTGTGCCAGCCTCACAGGGCTTGGGTGATGTAACTCATACTGGCGTTGGCTGCCTGTTGGCACTGCACCCCAAAATGACAGTGTACTGTACGCCCCTTTTGGCCTGGACCACAACGGCACTGCTTTTAGTCCCCAAACTCCAAAACAAAGAGGCTGCTGTCTGTTTGGGTGACACCACTTTGGAGACAAATGATTGTTTTACAGAGCGTAGATTACTCGATGCAGCCGCTTGAAGCCCATATACTATATCAATTAGTGGTAAAGCATAAGTATCCACTGAAGTCAATTACATGAGTCTATGATAGCATCTTTCATATACATGGTTTTATCTATTTGATCATTCACAATTGACCATGGTATGAGAATGACAATATAGTTCTTATCTCATGTTGAATCAACATAAGGTATTCATTTGACATCAGAAAATTAAAAAACACATATGGAAAACTGTAATCTGTTCCATCTTGAACTGTGAGCTTCAACATTTGAATGAATGTGGCACTGCTTTTGTATTTGATATTTGAAATGTATTCCCACTCATTTAGATAGATGATAATAAGACCTAACACAGCGTCAGATGAAAAGTCATTGCACAGTAAATCAACAGTGATTCCACAACAGCCTCTGCTGCTTGCTCTCTAAGCCAGAGCCACAGGTAACACACCTGAGCAAACCTAATGCAGCCTAACAGTCCTTTTCCATGGTGATAAAAACCTCCATGATGTGCCCAAAACAGATGAACCCAGTCCAAACCCAACACACTCCCAGACCTGCAACAGGAAAGTCACATCACATTGCCAAACTGGTGGAGAGAGGGGATCGGAACAGTGGCTGGGTTTCATGGCTGGGTTGGAAATGTAGCAACACACTGCAGGTGTGTGTGTGTGTGTGTGTGTGTGTGTGTGTGTGTGTGTGTGTGTGTGTGTGTGTGTGTGTGTGTGTGTGTGTGTGTGTGTGTGTGTGTGTGTGTGTGTGTGTGTGTGTGTGTTGCAGTAAGACTATATAAGAGCTATAGAAGTGACAAAGGTGACTGCACAACATTTGACCAGCTTATACATAAATAATTAAACATAATTAAAAGGATACTTTTAATAATTAAGTATACGTATTTTATCGACTATTTTAATGAAGTGAAGATAATTGTGATTGGCCATATAATAGGGGATTGGATTGAGAATTATGCCCTTAAGGCTTTAAGGAAACATAGGGTCTACTATAGTAAACAACAGTCCATGTTCTACACTGATGTAAGAGAGAGAGAGAGAGAGAGAGAGAGAGAGAGAGAGAGAGAGAGAGAGAGAGAGAGAGAGAGG
>OMLI01090820.1:0-10077 GCA_900302605.1 Rondeletia loricata | reverse complement strand
TCTCCTGCCCGGAGGAAGAGGGAATTTCATTTTGAATACAAGGTTTCTAGGAAATGTATTTAAACCGCGATTTTTTCATTCTCCCATTGCCATTATACTATGCAATCACCAGAAATTTAATTATAATCTGTTTAAAGCATAAAACTACATATAGGGCCTTTAAACAAAATAAACAGAAGACTTACTAAGTTACAGTTCTCACCTGGCCCTTTCGAGATACTCGTGTGAGTGTGTGCGTGTGCGTTTCAGCTAAAGTGTCACTTCAGAGACCGTAGAAACGTCATGGCTTCCTTCGGATCCTCAAACGATCTGGATCCGCCACCGACCTCGATCCTCAACGTAGCTGGGAAGAGCAAGGCAAACTTCATCCCGCGTTCGTGGAGAACTTTCTTGCATGATGCAAACCCCTCTCTTCTGGTCTGTGTCGCCCTCGCCAAGTTGGACAAACTTGGACAGTTTCAACGCATACCACTGTATACCAACTAGGGTCACCGTTCAACGGATGTTTTTTTTTATTAAAGTCGATATTTTCTGCCAATATTCAATACTTTAAAATGTGACCATCTTCATATCAAAAAATTACAATGATTCAGTGTTTCTCCCATGATGTTATTCTTGACAGCAATTAGTTTATAACATGTTTATTCATTGTTCTAAGCTGCAAAATTATTGGGATTCTATTTTTCAAATTTGTATCTGAGGTGCTTGAACTCGACCTGCAGCCATGCCCCCTGCTGGCTGTTTTTAGTATTCCGGAAGACTTGTCCTCCTTGGACCCCACACATGCAGACATTGTGGCTTTCACATCCTTACTGGCTCGATGTAGAATTCTTCTTCACTGGAAGTCTGCTCAGCCCCCCTCTGTTTCTCAATGGCTTAACGATGTAATGTACTTCCTAAAGCTTGAGAACATTTTGTATTCTCTCAGGGGTTCCAATGTTAAATTAGTAAAAAAATGGCAACCATTTATATTATACTTTAATGGCTTCATCCGATTAGATGCTCCAGGTTTTTTTTGTATTCTTCTTTTTAAAATGTATTTTTATTTCTGCTTATTTATTTTATTTCTGTATTATTATTATTGTTGTTATTAGGTTGTCTGTGATTTTCTTTCTTTGAAAAAATGGAAAATTAATAAACAGAGCTTTTAAAAAGATCATGGGACACTAAAACTCTTCATTGAAACCCATACTAATTAAATTATTTTAGGGTTAGCAGCTCCCTGAGGCAAGGTGAAGCAGCTTTCATTGCAACTCAGGTTAAACATTGTTGTATGGTGGAGGTGGCACAATACTTCCAAATAGAAAAAGTCAGACATTTACATCAAAAGGGATTTGACATGAAATTGCTCTCTCTCTGTTCTTACTTTCCCCCCACGTGGGCCCATCAAGAGGCCTAATCAGGTCAGGCAGGGAGGCAGTCAGTCAGTCATCAACACTTCGTGAGATGGCCTCTAGAGGGCGTCTTACATATCACATACTGTATCCTGCAAGTGTATTCCAGGAATTGGCCTACCCAACTTCGTTAATAGAGCTTGTAAGTGAAATGGCCTCTAGAGAGGCGAGAGGCCATTGAATTGAAATTAATTGAATTGAACACACGCACCGTGGGCCTGTACAGGATCTGTGCATGTATTTATGTCCTTTGTTGCTCTGTAAATCACTTTGTGGCAAAACCGGTTAATACCGTAGTACTTGAATTTGTTGTGACTTGTGATAAACAGTGTATTTTCTCTGATCAGGCACCTGGCCAGCAGAGTGCAAGTGGGATCACCGTTCACGATGAGGCTTCTGCAGCTGCCATCACAGCTAGAAAAAGGTAGCCTGTCCCACCCACACTAAGAGAAATGCACACAAACAGATAATTTTTTGTGTAATTAGTGTGCTTGCTACAGCAAGAACACTACTACTATTCTAATAATAATAGTTATTATTATTGGCACTTTTTTTGGACCTTAACTGCTCTTGAGCCATTCAAGCTTTACAATGTTCGGCATGTTCGGGAATCGTGCACTTCTATTCAGATAAGCAATCCGATTTATAGTTTTCCCGCAAAATTAGAGTGTATTAAAGTGCAGTAAAGCGTATTAAAGTGTAGTAAAGTGTAACCCAGGGTAACTAACCCCAGAGTAACTAGTCGTGACATCATCACATCATGACATCACCACATCATGACATCATCCATGACATCATGACATCGATGGGACTACAAACCCCAGAGTAACTTTTCAAACACAGCAAGCACACACATTTTCTTCAGAAAATTTAACCTTTTCTAGTATAGTCAATGATATCTTAGGATATGATTTGATTTGTGTGTGTGTGTGTGTGCGTCCATGTTAGACATAATGAATGACAAGCCAGTGTTTGAGAAGAGACCCCTGTTTTGGGAAGAGGACATGCAGATGCACTCCAAGTTCCTGGACAGAAAGGTGACCAAAACTGCCACAGTGCTGTACTTCCATCATCCCATAAATTACACATTTATTCAGGGGTGAATGGAAAAATTATTTCTACCTGGACTTCATACCTAAACCAATTTCCACACACACATCTCAGCTTACCCTACAATTCCTTTGAATGGAACATAATCTAAATGCGTGTGTGTGCCTCTGTGTTACAGGAGGAGCTGAAGGCGGACCATGCCTCGTACCTGAGACAGCATCCAGAGCTCCGCGCCCTCGTGGCTGACTTCCTGCAGTTCTTACTGCTGAGGAAACCAGACGACATCTTCCAGTTTGCCAGAGAGTACTTCCTCCCCTTTGCCTCCCGCCGGCCCCCAGAACCAAGCTTCATCAAAACCTCCTCACTTTGAAAGCACATCCAAAGGCGCACCTCAGCCTGTTTTTACATCCTCCCATTCACTTATAATTGCTTCAAACACTATCAAGGTCAAAGCTTGTATTTGTTTTCCCTCTTGTCTTTTCCCCTGAGTGACAGTTGACGTAGCTGACAGGAATTTAGCTAGAGCTAAAGTCCCAAAGTCAGGCGATGGGTGAGGTTACTGATGGGGCTAGTATGAGACTTCACTGGAGCTGTGTGATATTGTCAAAAACGTTCAAGTTTGAATAAAATTGTTTGTTTCTAACACAGTGTGTTTATTCTACAGTCTTGGGTTCATGTCGGCACACTGTCAATCATCCTTGGTTGGGCGGAGCTTTTCTGTTTGACCAATACGAGTTTCAGCTGTGTCAAGTCACACATAGTCGTACCTATACCGGAAGTTATGCGTGTTTGCCTTCATCAATAAAAGCGTAAAATGTGCAGCATGTTTGTCAATAAAGGTTTATGTTCATCTACAAGGGTTTTATTTTGAAAGTTTTAACCGGAAGACCCTTTACTCTGTCTGGCTCGTGCGTATTTCTCTCTCCAAAGTGTAACTCGCGAGGGAATTCAGGGGAAACCCGCAAAAGTAGACTTGGCACTTCAGAAAATAAATAATTATAAGAATCATTTCTGAAATGTGTCACACATCAGGAGAAGCATAGGAAAATAGCGACGACGTGTGTGTTCGCTTGTTTCGGTAGACGAGCGTCAACAGAGGTGAGTTTTAACTTTTGGTACTCTGACTCGTCTAGTTTCGTTCTGCTGTCTGAATACAAGACAAACAAGTCTAAGTCAAACTTTGGGGAAGTTTCAGTTAAGTTTAATATGTTTTTATTTATTTATTTAATCTTCAGAAACTTCTGGACCTTAGTATTTCCTTTGGCTGGTTAAGTGATGTCGTCACACGCAATAGTGAGTTAATAGTGACCTTAGTACTGTAATTGATGATAACGATATTCCTGTAATGTTCCTATAGTCACTTCCAGTATATCTGTGGTATTCAATAGTGAGATTATAGTGACCTTACTGTACTGAATGGTATTTTTTATCTTATGTGGAATCACTATAATATTGCTACAGTCTTATATTTTTGTTTGATGTAGGCCTAGTATCTTTCTAAAATTCATATAGGATTACTAATGTTCTTTTTTGTGGCTGGTTTTGTCGAGCAAGGCAAACTAGCTCATGTGATGTCTGTGATGCCTCATTTTGTTGCATGAAGTAGTCTATCTTATAGGACATGGACTTTTACAGGATATTATGTTGACCCCCCACACACACTTTTGTCCTCTTCCTCTCGCTGTTCCAGTTCTCTATCTCACTTTTCTCTACTTCTCTGACAGGACTGACCTGGAGAGCGTTGTGAGCTGAGGCGCAGGCCTGTGCTGATGGGAGTGGGTGTGTGATGGATTTGCTCAAGCTGTCCCGCATCGATGAGGAGCTGGGGTCCTCTGAGGTGGCTGCCCTCTGCTTCTTGTGTCGGGACGTACTCAACAGGAAACGCCTGGAGAAGGTGAGCATCCCTCATGCAGTTCCCTTCACACTTGGCTTAACCCCTAGTCTGAGGCTAAATGTCTCCCCGACCAGGAGGGTTTTCCATCCTTGATTGATTGTAGTTGTTATTGTGGCAAGTATTTTCTAAAAGGTCCCAGTCTGTGTTACCGTACATACATTCTACAGTTTCACATTCAGGAAAATAAGAGTGTCCTTTTATTGAGAACTAGCAATGTACCCGGCGTTGCCCGGGTTATTTTATGGGGGCGTGGCCTGGGTTTTGACCTGCCCATGACCTTCCCTGTGGGTTTTGACCTGCCCATGACCTTCCCCGGATCATAACACACCGCCATGCAAATTTTCAGCCCAATCCGACCTGGGGTGTGGGCGTGCATTAAAGATACACACACAGACACGCAGACAGACAACTTCAACTTTATAAACCTAAAAATAATAACTATTTGTATTGAACTTTTCCCTAAACAAATTGACAAAGTGCTTCACAATCAAGACAAACAAAAGACATAGAAACAAGTGCCGTCTTTACACAGCTGACCCGGCTAAAAATGCTGTAGCAGAGCTGGGATATAATTAATCATGATCAATTTCCACAAGCTTCTTTATCCACCTTTTACCCAGTATGATCATCTTCACACTGCGGGAGGGGATCCGCAGGAACCACTGGATCTCATGCAGATGATTATTGTGTGATATTGTTTCAAAACTAGGCCATTCATACGTCCGGTAGATTCAAGATGTTTCTGGTAATATTTGTAATTTTGCCTGCTTGAATTGAAACAAAGTCTCCATTAACCTAGCTTAGAATTTTTTGCGGTTCTCCCTCACCTGAATTGACTGTTTGCCACAGTTTCCCGCTGATAGCCCAACTTCCACGCACACCTTACGCACAGGTGATGGAACGCTTGTTGTGGCGTGAGATGGTTACCATGGTATTTGCTCCGGCTATTCTCCGGCTTTCATTTACACGGAACACATACCGGATCAGGTCGGGCTTCTCTCCATCTTCTCACCTTGGTGGTGAGGTGGGTCAGAACCAGGTTATTTTAACCCACCTTTTCTTGACATATATAATATATATACTGCCTTTTCCCCGGGTTAGATACTCTGTGTAAAGACGACTAAGGTTACACTAGGCAACAAGAGGACATCAGCAAAAACAAAGAAGTAAAAGTGGAAATTACATCTAAGCATGCCTGTAGGTCTTGAAGGATAATTTTGTCCGTTATCAGAGAAACGGTTATCATGTGACTTATTTCCCTACCTCTAGATGCCATTCGCTGTCATTCAACTCCAAACAATATCAAAAACAAATTTCTGCGACGGCAAACAAAGTGTAGTAATGTAATCCATGGAGGAGATTTGTGCGTCTACAAAAATTGTTTTATGAATGAAGTGTAGTTCCTAAGAGCAGGCGTGTCTATGACGTTACGTGAAAATGTAAACATTGGAACAAGGAAGTACGCAAAACACCGTAGCAGCATAGCTGTATCATCAGAACAATGACGGATTCTGAATAAAAAAATGAAAAAATAATACCTCCCCAAATGTTAACGTGACTAGCTCGGCGAGTCTCACTAAAGCTCTCACCATGCTTACACTTTTTTGTTTATATGTCAGAAGTCGATTCTTTGTCAGCACTTCTCACCAATCCCTAACATCCTCCGCGGTTACATCCCGCCTCTTTTCAAGCCTCTCGGCCGAGGAAATTTTTCTGCCTGAAAGTAGATGTTAAGAAACGGATTAGAATAAGGTGCTAAGTAAGTTTTATTCTTCGACACAGATGCACAAATCATTAGGACCTAATGTTAATAAAAATCTTGTTTCTTATCTGATACGAGACCCGTTTCAAGATTAAGAAAATATAGGTGAAATGTTTCAGTTGTGGAAGTATTGCATGAAATACCATCAGAATGTTGAAAGAAGTATTTACATTGAAAATTATAAAATTTGACAGTTTGATTATATTTGGGGGAGTGTGTGGAAAGCTGTGGAAGAGTTAAAGAATGATGAAAGGATTAATAGAAATGAGAAAGAATGCTGAATCAGAAAGGATGCTGTATATGCTTGACTAGAAACAGTTTTCAACTTTTGTGTGTACAGGAGGTTGATGTTGTATATGTTGTGATTTTGTTTGTTTTATTTAATTTGTCTTGCGTCATTTGTCTTTTGTCTTTGACTGTATGCTTTGGGCACGGTTTATGGGAGATGGGTCTGGTAGATAAAGGGGTGTGCTGAATAGGTATAAAGTGATTTAGTGAGTTACATTTTTTATCCTTAGATAAAAGAGATTTGCCTCTGAACGTTGTTAGTGAACTCCGAAATAAAGATGAATTGTAGAAAAAACAAAACACACAAACAGTAATTTCATAAGGGAGAGAGGGCACTCTGGAAAATGGGCTTAACATTCACCATGGCCAGGATTAAGTGATTTAAAAGACGACACTGATTCTGCCAGCCTGAGCTCCTCATGGACGGCTTTCCAAAGAGTCTCTGACGGCGAAGGTTCGGTCTCCTTTAGTCCTAAGTCTAAAGATTTAGGTATGAGCAGAAAGCCCCTGCTTAGGGATCTAAGGTTGTGCTCAGGCATGTAAGGGTTCATAAACTATGGTTTGTGCCTTCCTTGGTCTTTTTCATACAGGTCAAGGATGGGAAGCAGCTGTTCATGAGACTAGACGAGAGAGGTCTGCTGGAGAACCACTTCTTCCTTTCCCAGCTGCTCGACACTATCCGTCGAGCAGACCTACTCAGCCTCCTGGAGACAGACAGCAGACGACCAGAGGAACGTTTTGGCCCACAAACAGACGCAACTCCCGTTCTGTCAGATTACAGGTAAAAGCAACAAGAAGTTTGACTGGACAAGCCAACACTACGCCAAGCTGTCAATAAAATCTGTTTTATTCTGCTCTTTTTTTCCTGTTTTCCTCTCCTCTCCTCTTTCCCTTTTCCCCTATGCTCTACTGTTTTTTTCTATCAGCGTGATGCTGTACCGAATATATGAGGACATGACGCAGGAGAATCTCAGAAACATGAAGTTTCTGTTGGACAGCAAGCTGGGCAGAGGACAATTGGAGTCTTGCACTGTGAGAACATGTATAGAAAAAAAATACACTGCACATGTGCATATATAGAGGGCTTTCAGGTGACATAATGCACCCTCTGGCAGCCATATTGGAGGTCCTCAGCTCCTGGGCAACAGTGGCTGTGAAAAGCTGATTGTGTTTCTAAGCGTACGACTTGGCCGTCTCAACAGAATTGAATAGACATGGTTAATTTCTGGGAAATGCTCATTTTCCCACTGATACATCTGATCGATTTTGTGTTTAGATAGTGTCAGCTTATTAGCTAGCTTCATTGGACCTCCACGATGGCACCAACACGTGGCTGCTAGGAGATTTGTGATGCAACTGCAAAGCCTCTGTACACACAGGAACGTAAACGGTCTTCTCTGTTTCTCACAGACAGCATTGGATGTGTTTGCTGAAATGGAGAGGACTGGTTTACTGTCAAATACGAAACTGGAGGAGCTGCATGCAATATTGGTGGAGTGTGATTCACAACTGGCTCTGACAATACAGCGCTACAGAGAAGGCATTACACACACACATACACACACACACACACGTACCCACACATGTTAATAATGTTGTATTACTTTCAAATTAATCAGATGATTGTGTTATTTGCAGGGCTTCAGCATCAGCCCAGACCAACTTCCCATTTCAGCATGGACAACCAGGTGTGTGTGTGTGTGTGTGTGTGTGTGTGTGTGTGTGTGTGTGTGTGAGATAAGCCAGCTGACTGACCATTTGGATTGTGTTTCTTCTCACAGAGGGTCATCAACTCCCCTCAACCACTACAACATACTCTGTCTATATCAGAGACTCAGCCCAACTGTAAGTTTCTCCCTCTCTTTCACTGTCTTACTCGCCCATTCATTTGCACACACACACATTTTATAATGGCCCTTAAAGGCATTCTTAAGTGCAGGTGGGACAGGTTATAGCATCAGAACCTTCCCCTATCCCGCAACAAATACTCTCCCATGCACCCGTATGCCATTATTTTGACAAGGCACACTCTGTGTTTTTGTCCTTTAGGTGAGCCTGCATTTGGGGAGAGGCAGAGTCTTTTCTCTGACTCAGACCCAAACACAGAGTCCCCTTCTCTTCGTGATCAGGTAGCCCTTCACACAATGCACAAAAAACCTCTAACCCATGAGTTTTAATTATTAGCTCTTCATTAAACAGTCAAATGTATGCTGTGTGTGTGTGCATATGTCCTGTAGACGGAGTACTACGCACTGACTCACAACCCTCGCGGTGTGTGTATGATCATCAACAATGAGCAATTCTTGGGAAATGAGCTGAAGAATCGACCAGGAACTCAGGAGGATGAGAGTAGGTATCCCTGTATTTGAAAAGCCACAGGCAAGATGTCACTCTGATCTGTGTTTGTGTGTGTTCTGCTATTAGCTATCAGGGCTAGAGTCAGTCTTGGTGGAGGATGTTCATCGCATATGATTTGACGAAAAAACCTCTTTCTCAATTTGTCTGTCTTCTCTGTCACACAGAGGTTCTGCGTACGGTGTTCTCCAGCCTAGGCTTTGAGGTGGTGGTACATAACGATATGACTGCCAGTGACATACGGCGTGAACTAGCAAAGCTGGGAAAACATAATTTTTCGAAAGCAGATGCCTTGGTGAGCAGTATCCCACATCTGGGAAGTTACGTCATCAATGGCTGTATGTTCCTTACACTTCCAGACCGGTTGTTTCCAAATAATGATATCACCTCTGCCTCTGACCTCAGGTGGTGTGTGTCCTATCCCACGGAGAGCTGGAATGCGTGTTTGGGACTGACGAGCGGAAGGTGTCCATCCGAGAATTAACACAGCCCTTCACCAGCGGGCAAGCCCCCACCTTGGCGGGGAAGCCCAAGCTGTTCTTCATCCAGGCGTGTCAGGGTAGCGGCTACCAGAGAGGAGCGATGCCGTGTCCCCCGAGGCCGAGGGAGGGGGAGGGGGACAGACGGAGAAGCTTGGAGGAAGACGCAGGTCCCGTCCAGGGCGAGTCGGTGCCGTGGGACGCAGACTTCCTGGTGGGCATGGCCACAGTACCGGAGTGCAAGTCGTTCCGCAACACTTCCACAGGCTCCATCTACATCCAGGAGCTGTGCAGGCAGCTGCAGAGGTCAGTGGCCAGGTGAGAGGAGCTTCCAGGGACTGTTGAAGCTGATATATGCCTCGTCTCCACCGGCCAGGCTTTAGGCAGTGCTTTGGCATGTCGGGCTCTAAGTAGGGCTGCACGATATATCGGCTATACAAGATATATCGATATATTTTCAAATGGGATACAACATTTGACAATATCGTTTATATCGATATACGTCATGTTGCGTTAAAATACAGTTTCTTCCACAAGCGTCTGCATCTCTCTGACTCGCTCCGAGTTGCTTGCTTGGAGTGTGTGCTTGGAGACTCACAGAGCGGCCCCTCCCCCACTGACAAGTAAGATACAGGAGGGCTACATAGGAGGAAATGCTTGTTGGCAGGGAACAAACTTAACAAGCGCCAATAGCGTGTAGATTTCTTCTTTGGCCGGTAAATTACGGAGGATTAACCTGACTCTGAAAACAAACCATCCGGCAGAGTCGGGTTAACAAGAAATAGCTTCTGTTCTGTTCGTGATTCTGCCTAAAGCGATACTTTTTCCTTTTTTTAAAGCGGTGCAGCATACATA
>OMLI01090819.1:0-21236 GCA_900302605.1 Rondeletia loricata | reverse complement strand
GTGTGGCCTCTTACAGGCTCACATGTTGGTGTGTAGGGCTTTATCCAACATGCTGCTGCTCCCGTGGCCCAACTTACCAGAGAGTGAGCAGCAATGGCAAACGCGCTCCAGCAACCATGCCAGCCTACTGGCAGCACTCACTCGTGACTACCGTATTCTGAGGGGCACGGCGAACATTCCCCCACGGCATCCTGACCTGGGTGACGGTCAGTATTTCTGTCTCTTTCTTTTGTTCCTTGTGTTTTTCGTTCTGTCTTTTGTTCTTGGTCATTTTTCTTCATTCATTGTACAGTGATACTAATAATAGATGAATTCTCTTCATTTTCACACATTGTCATTGTTTTTTCTGTCCTGCCGTAATCATTTTTTCTGCCACTCTTTTTCATACTCCAGTGAAAACAGTGCTGCAGCAGACTCTGCCTGTGCTCAGAGACATAGTGGACAGCATCTCCGGGGAATCCTCCAAATCACGTCAGATCTGTTACCAGAGTCTTCAGGAGTCTGTCCAAGTGTCCCTCAGCCTTTTCCCAGTGTTTATTCAGCAGCCAGGTCAGAGGAGACTAATCTCAAGCATACCTGGCTCGCCATCTACCATTTGTGTGAAATTTTTTATCACAATATGAAAATGATGCAGTGTGCATTGCTCCACATCTTGATACAATCTGAGCACATTCTGTTTGCCACAGGTTAGTGACAGGGCAGTGGGCTCTGCAGTGGCAACTAGCATTATCCATGCAGAATAATGTTTTGGTTAGAGCACATAGCACACAGAGCAAAGACTACAAACAGACCAAAAAAGAACAACACAAAACTAAAGTCTGTCTTAATTAAAGGAATCCAAATCTGGCATACAATATTATGCAAGCGTCTCCTGTTACCTTTGCTCTGTGTTAGTTACTGTTTGTCTCCCTATTCTGCTTATTGTAAACCTGGCTTTACATTGGTATAGTAAGCAATAATACGTGTAAATGTAGAGTTTACTTGTAATGAGAGTCGTATTGATTGAAAAGCCATCCTATATCCCCACTGCAGTAAAAGTCACACTGTCTTGTTGTCACAGAATTATTACTTTATAGCTTTATTAACCAAATATTTGATAATTACAGTAATTGTAGCAGTGTAGCACCATCAGTAATGGATTTGTTTTATTTTTTAGAATGGTCAAAATGCTTGGTTACTAGAGATCAACTGTGGCTTACAACACTGAAGGAAGTGTAAAATACACCCATTTGGTATTTATTACAATAGGATATAGTTGCAAATTTCCTGTCAGCCACCTCCATCTTGGAACCTTGCATATTTATCCTGAGGTTATCCTGATATATCTTGCGTTGTAATTTTGTCACTGTACATTTTCACAATCTTCAAGACCTCAACTAACTTTGTCACTTCTCTTCCTTAGATGTGACGGATGAGATGTTGGCCTTCTTCTTGACACTGTTTCAAGCCTTGAGAGTCCAGATGGGCGCTCCCTTCACAGGACAGATCATCCACACTTTCCTCAGCATGTTCACCAGGCAAAGAAACTGTCATTGCTACTTACCTACACATTTTGACAAACACACCCACACCATTAACTCACACCCTCTCTCAGCAATGAAATGAAAATGATGCAAGGTTAAAAGATGAGTTAAAAGATTGGTTAAGATCTACAACTAGATCATCCCTTTGGATAAATTACAATATCTACAGTCTTAAAAAGGAAACAGACGAATTGAGCATTACTTGTAGGGGAAGAACTTACTAACCACCTATAATCAAAAAACTAACAATGCATGTGCCAAATCTTTTTCTAAACTCATCACTTCTAATCAGCATAACACTGGGTCTTTCTTCAGTGCCTTGTGAACCTGCCCCTGTGTTCTTGCTTGTGCTACCGCTAAAGAGGTTTTGAATTACACTGCTGGACCTTCATTAATGAGGCCATCCTCCAGTCCCCTAGATATTATTCCCTCTAAATTCCTTAAACGGTGTATGTGGACAATAGGCCCATGTTGCACTATATTTTGAATAGCAGTCTTTCCACTGGTTGTGCCCCTGACTATTTGAAGAGGGTTTGACCTCTACCGACTACTATCTCTACTGACTATAGACCTATTCCTAAATTGCTTTATTTTCCCACATTTTGGAAAATCCCATACTGAAACAACTTGTAAACATGTATTTATATTTTTTTTATCGTAGTACGTCATAGTACTGAAATGGCCCTTCTCATAGTTGCTAATGAGCCCCTGATCAATGAGATGACAACCAGTTCTTAGCATTGGTGCTCCTTGACCTCAGCTTTGACATGATTGATTATGCTATTCTAATTGATATATTGAGGAATTGGGTTGGTATCTCTGGGACTGCCTTGGACTGGTTCCCATCGTAACTGTCAAACCTGATTGTCTCTTCTGCGTCTTTAATTACGTGTGGTGTGCCTCAAGGCTCAATTCTTTGTTACCCCTTAGCCATATGACCCGTCGGCATAGCATCTGAACACTTCTCTAGATGAAATCACCTGTCTCTTCCTTATTTATCTCCTTACATCTAGCCTGAATGTCAGGTTTAAGGAGTTATCTTAGATTCATGTTTAAACCCTGAGCAAAATGCTAAAAGGTTCATTCAGACATGTTTTTATTAACTTAGGAACATTGCAAAGACTAGCTTGTGTCTTTTAACGATTGTTACATCCCCCATTGTGTGGCATCGTAACAACGATACTGAGACTTTACACATGCTTTTATATCATCTCACCTTGATTTGGAATAAAGCTTATTAGGCTGGAATGGCATGGGACCAACACTTAAAAAATGCTGGCATCATCCTTTATGCAACTGTCTGTCACTTGTGTATGTTACAGGGAACAGCTGGCGGCCAGTATTTTGCAAGAGGGTAGTGCAGGGTGTAGAGTGGTACAGAAGTTCCTGAAAATCTTGCAGGTGGTGGTGCAAGAGCCTGGTCAAGCTTTCAAACCCTTCCTACCCAGCATCCTCTCTCTCTGCATGGAGCAAGTCTACCCCATCGTGGCAGAGGTCTGTTGGTGCTCACCTATAATTATTCAATCACCACACTACAAATTAGCATTTGGTGTCAGGGCTATACTTACAGACCTGCAAACCAAAAGCAGGAATTTGACAGCTACATTATTGGTCTATTAATTTCTTATTTTGTGAAATATGATAAATGATCCTGCCTACTATTAAACATGAATGTTGTGCAAAAATGTGTCTTAATGCACAGGAAAGGTTATTTTAGAATCGATAACTGTTAATCCTTTATGTTGGAGCTTTTGGCCAGGTTGTGAAACACGGGTTGTAGTTACGGTGCCAGAGAGGCGACGGCACAGATAAACCCTGGCCAGTGGAGACAAGGCAGCACTCTCGAGATAGATTGGTTTTCTTAAATATTCTGGACATGAAAATTGTCAGTTACAAAATGATGAGATTCATACAATTTCAGGATAACAGATGGTCATTGTTTCTCTTGTCTATGGTAGCGGTCTTCCCCAGACGTCAAGGTAGAGATGTTTGAGTTACTTTACCAAATACTCCACCAAAACTGGAGGTACTTCTTCAAAACTTCAGTCTTGGCAAGTGTCCAGAGAGGAGCTGCTGAAGATACCATGGAAAATGAGGCCCAGTTCACAGCTGCCATGCAGGTGTGTGTGTGTGTGTGCACCTACATTTGTCATCATATATCCTCTTTTTGTTAGCACAAGAAAATGTAAAAAATTTGTTTAGATTTTTTTTAGTTATTGGGAAATTGCTTTACATCCATGATGATGGAAGATGATTAGCATGTGGACCAAGTTTCATGATGATTGGATCATTTGTAATGGAATTTGATAGGGATGACCCGATCCGATCTTTTTTTAACCGATCGGTATCGGCTTCATTGAGCCGATCCTTTGTTTTACATCACGTGCCGTAAACGAGGCGAGAGCACAATTTGCGGCAGAACTCACAACACCTGTACAAGCTGTATGGCGCAGCAGATTAGCTCAAATGTCTGCAGTGTGGAAACATTTTAAATTGTTAAGCGAAAGCAGTCCAACAGCCAGTTGTAATGTCTGCAATGCGAGCATTTCGCGAGGCGGTAGTAACAGAGCTGCGTTCAATACTACCAACACCGGAACATCCCTAGAATTTGATCAGTTCTGTAATGGGTCACACCCACCTACAGCTTGAAGCTAGTTAGCATGCCAGATAGTAGTACTCTGGCTTGATGGGGAACAAACTGGCTAGCTTGCCTGCAGAGGACCCAGTACAGGATAGCTTGCTGGTTTCACAGTGCGAAATCAGTGGAGATACTGAAGTCTCCTGTGCACAGATACTGTTCTTCTTATGGTCTTTGTAGTCGTAAAAGTGGTATCGTACAAAATTAGGTAGAACACAAATCCTTGCAGTTCCTTGAGTGTAGGTATGTGAATGCTAGAAAAAGTAGTACCTTGTCTGTGTTCCTTGATCCAGTATTTGTAAACTAATATTAAAAGCAGTTCTGATTGCAGAGAGTAACACTTAAGAAATATACTGAGACTTCTGAAGTTTTATATTTGTATATTTTGTAAGGGGATTTACAATTAACTCTGTTGCTTTTGTTGTTCATTGCATTCAAACAGAAATTAAATATAATGAAAATATTGGATTGAATAAAAAAATATAAAAAAATAAATGTCTGTCAAAGGTAAATTGAGTTAAACAAAAACATTCAGTGGGTCACTTCAGTACATTTTCCAGAAATATATATTCTGTATAATTCATTTTGTCATGTGTAGATAAAGATATTGTTGAATCTTTCTCCACTTGGTTCCTTGACTTGTGCTGAAATGTCTCCGACAGGCTTTTGGACAATCTTTCCTGCAGCCAGACATCCACATCTTCAAGCAGAACCTCTCCTATTTGGAGTCACTCAACAGCAAGCACAAGTTGTACCACAGAGTAAGTTGAGTTTTTGTCTATGCACAATGTTTGGGTCAGTCCAATCTCTAGTCTCTATATTGGTGTCCTTTCTTGCTTTCATCAGGCATTCTCCCACTGATAATTCATGGCTGAATAAGGGAGCCTCTGTGTTTGGCAGTATAATAAGAAATGAACAAATACAGGGTTTTCCAGGAAAGTGGTTAGCAGAGGTGCTGGTGCCTCAGAGAAAGGGGGTTGGCAGCAGCTTGAATAATAATCACAACCAAGGTGCTTTGCTAAGTCGAGCAATGCCGGGTAATGACCTTGACTTATCTGTGAATTAAGACATCTACGGAAAAAAGAGCATTTCCTGGACAGGCACAGGAGTTCACTGAGAATGACTGTAAATCAGCTGTCGTCCCGGCAGGATTGACACGCCCTGAGACCAGTCATTGCCGGAGATCACGCCCGAGACACGCCTATTTAAATATCCTCTACATAGCACAGTCATCCGAGGGAAAAACATAAGGAGAGACATTAACATGAAGGGGAGTAGCCATTGTGACTGAAAGTTGTAGTAGGAAAAATTTACTGGCTTTGTATTTTGACAGACATTTGGCCCGTGCTCCGTTCAGTTACTCTGGTGTAGGCGGGCTTAGGGCTGTACTGAAACCAGCCTGTAGAGGGCAGCAGAGCCCATATGGCTCATATGGCTTCAGGTTTAAACCTGGATCCTCTACCCCCTTGGTCAAAATCAAGGGGGTAGGATTGCTTTCTGCATCTTTCTTTCTCCCTCTTTGTCACATGCTGTTACAACTGCCCTCCTCGCTTTGTGGATGTGGCTGTATTTTATGTTGTGTTAACATGATGTGGGAATATTTGTGGAGCGACTTGATGGCTCAGCGCAATGACGTGTAAGTGTTCATTAAAGTGATGTACTTAATACATATTTTCTACCCTCTGCTCATTATCTAACAATTGTTCATCCTTTGACCGACAATTACCTTTACCCTTTAGTGACATTAACTTGACCTCAAGAGTTAGGTTGTGATGTATTTATTAAAAGGTTAACTAGAAATAGGCGTTTAAACTGGTTTTTAAAAAACGGGTTTTTTATTTTTATTTTTTATTTTTTCTCCAGGAAACCATGCCCCCAGCCCCCCTAGCTTGTGTCTTCAGGTTTTTGTGTTTTTGTCAAACTGAATGTTCTTGCTCTTTTTTTTGTGTGCTTTTGTTGATTTATTTCTAATTCAAATCTATGGTATTTTACATATTGATTATGTTTACATGCACACTAATAATCTGATCTTAACCCAATTAAGGCAATACTCGACTATTGAAATTGTCATGTAAACGCTTTTATCTGTTTAGGTCATAATCAGAGTAAGCATAACCTGGTTAACACACTTGGATTTCTGCTCAATGTTTAGATGTTTTAGGGCATGTAAACACCTTAGTCAGATTTATTTTGGATCACCAGACACAGTAACCTGGATGTTGTATTTACAAAGCAAACTACATAGGGCAGGGCAGTGGAGTGGTGAGCAGAAGACATTATTAAATTAATCCATGTAAACCGGGTTATTAGAGAAATGGCATTACTTCATGTAAATGTTGTAATCTAAATGTTGCCTTAAACTGATTACTCCCAATAATCTGAGTATTGGTGTTCATGTAAACGTACTCATTGACTGTTTGCGACCTCTATGATATGCTCTTGTTGAATTAGAATCTCACTCTCAGGCTGTCATGCTAAAAATACATGATTGAATTGAGTTTAATTGATGTGAATGATCTCTTGCAGGATGACAATACTCTTATCCACAGGGTTCAGAGGTCATCCAAGCATGAAAATGATGTTAAACATTTGGCATGGCTTAAGTAAGATTTTGGAGCAGAGCCTGAGAAAATGTTTCACACCACTATAAATGATCTGCTGGAAGAATTACCAATTGCAAACTCCTCCACTACATTATCAGGTATTTGTAGACTCCATGGTCATTCTTCTTTGTTTTTATTCTACTGTAGAAGCTGTTCCGGACGTCCATGTTGTTCCACTTCATCAACGTGCTCCTGCAGGTGCTTCTCCACAAAAGTCACGACCTTCTGCAAGAGGAAATCACCCTAGCTATTTACAACATGGCCTCTGTCGACTTTGATGCCTTCTACTCTGCCTTTATGCCAGAGTTCCTCAACGGCTGCCAGGGTGTGGACGCCAACCAACGAGGTGTTCTCGCACGCAACTTCAAACTTGAACGGGTAAGAAGTGACATTTTAAGCTGACAGTCATATTTTTCCCCACACTCTACTGAAAGCGTAACAAACCATGGCCCCAAAACCAAAATACCCACTGACCTATGAGTTTTATGAGCCATTTTACACCTAATAGGAATCCACAACAATGTTGTTGGCACATTTGTGTTAGATGGAGATAGTGGTTATCAACTGTTTTGTACATTCAGTGGCAACTCGGCCTCAATCTCTCCACAGCATGGCATGTGGAAATAAATAAATAAAATAAGAAATCTTTGGAATGTCAATCTAAAATCTGTTTTAAAATAGATATATCTTGAGCTTTTCATATCTGTCACTACAATATGTCATTATCAATATATCACACAACTTGATAAAGAGTCCAACGCTATTTTAAAAACAAATGAAGCTCAACTGGAGTTTTAACACTTCAATGTACAACAGTCATACTTTCTCAACATATCAGAAAAAGAAAGTGAAAACTGTTAGGCTACATTCACCCTACAGGTGGAAATGACCCAAATCAGATTTTCTTTGCCTACATGTGACTGATCAGAGGAAAAATGAAATGTCCCGGTAGAAAGCAGCTCCACAGGGCCTGATGAAGTACCACTTCAGGTCATTATTACAGTTGATTAGACGATGATATATTCACAGGAAATCCTTTGTGGTTTACTTTTTATATCGTTTCTACCACTAATACAAGTCTGTCTTTGACCAGTGTACCATTGAATGTCCTATGCCATGATAACTAGTTATTTATTTAGAAGTTCCTCTGCACTCTGAACAATTTGAACTCGTGTCTCTTTTGTAACTAATATTCCTGTCCAAATTTTCTCTCCTTCTTTTTAAAGGACTTGCCATCATTCACTCAAAGTGTGCACAGGCTGGTGAATGACCTCCGCTATTACAGACTGTGTAATAGTAGCCTGCCCACAGGCACTGTCAAGCTATAGCACAATGACTGCTTGAACCACTCCACACATCAACTGTGATCTTACCTGTGCCGACCACTTTGCCCAACACAAGTTCCAGCCTTGCTCCACCTATTCAGAGTAATAGGAAGGAACAACACGGAGGATACGTTGTCTGGTTGAGCTATTGGAGGTTGAGGATGCTGCTGATGTTTCTGTTTGATTTCTGCTGTAGAGGGTTGGCGCATTTTTTAAATGTTTTTTTTTTAAAGCAGCGCCCTCCTTATCTGTTGCCAATGATAATTTGGTGAGAAGGGTAAACCTGGTCTACAGTTGGCTTTCGCTCAGACTTGGAGCGGTCTGAGCCAGGCCTTCTATCCCATGCCTCTGCAACAAAGCCGGCTGGGACTGAGCACTTTTCAACTCAATTTGAGTTTTTAAAATGTCTGCTTTTATTCATTTTGCCTTCAGTTTTTTTCATCTCCAAAGGAGACACTCTCAACTTAATTTCTTTCATATCATTCCATTCTGAGACAGAAAAAAACATGCTTGATTAATAAAGTGCTTTTTATTAAAACTCGGATATCAGTTAATTTATGATTGTATCAGGGAATGTGCTCAAAATTTTATTTATTACAGCAACTTACAGTATTATTTGTAAGAATGATAGTTGTATCAAGAGATTCAAGACTTCTATGTATGTTTACCCTGCTTTAACCTTTTTCCAGTTGCATCTGTGTCAGGTTACATTTGTACAATACACACTGTTTTGGCATCAACAAAACTTATTCTGGAGATGGCAGTTTAAATGCTGAAGGCAAATGCTTATTCAGGTATACTGTTAAACAGCCTTACTGCATATGTTCAGCTACTTGCGTTTCTGGATACTCATTACAATGCAATAACGGATAAGAAAGCATACTTATATGCTTCAAGTTAGTAGTTGTTCCTCAAGTTAATGCATGTTTTCATGAAAACCACAAAGGAAGAGCACAAGGTGCTATCTAAACTGAGGCTGGGAATTCATGTGACTCAGTACAACTTAAAGGAATCAGAGAAGTACAGAACTAATGGATTTGATTGCTGGACTTTCCCTTAATTTGATTTGTTTCTTGTCTTAATGTTGACTAAACTGTAGGCAACAAAATGTTTAACCATATTGACAATTATGTCTGTGTATTGAAGTCTTGGAGCAATACAGAAGTTTTCAAGAATGTCATGGAATTCAAAATAGGGGAATACCATTATCTTTAAGAAACCTTGTTACTCCTGTGGTCTAAGACGGTTCAATCAATGAGCATGAGCACTCAAGGCAAGGGCATATCACATTATCATTCAGAAAAGACAACACTACTGTTGATGTATTTTAGGTATGAAAACTCAACCAATCTGTTGGTCCACAAAATCAGTCCTCCCATTAACTGTTAAGTTTGGGATCTGGAGAGATTTTCTGGGTTCACGGCCACAAAGAGCTAACTGTTGGGAAAGCAATTTTTGCATTTAACTATCTTTCTAAAAGGTTACTGGAACTAGACTGTTTATTAACTTGTTTGGCAATCCTTTCAGGTACATGACCCCCTTGTATTTGTTGACTTTTTAAGCTCCCAGAGGGGTGGGAACAAGTCTCAAGGACAATTTCATAATTGAACTCACCCAGTTCTGTTTTTATGCTATGTTCTTAATCTCCTTTGAGCTGCACAGAAGCACATATAAAAAGCCAATTCAGTAATGCACTCACATGACAACCAGTAAAAAATTGCATTTCTTGGGGCCTGTATTCACAAAGTATTTGATCATGCCTCTTAAAATACTTTGAAACGAGCTAAGAATCCAACCAGTATGATTGATTTGAGAAGTTGACGGAGCTTATGGTGCACTGAGAGACAGCAGGCACTCTGCAACAGCTGTTTATGCACTCTGTATCCTATTCCCCTCTGAAACAAGTGAAGACTTGCTTACAGCTAGTTACATGCTTGCCAGTCGAGTGTCTTGGCAAATGAAAATATAGCAATGAAGAAAAAAATAATCAATAATGGCTCACTTCTACAACTTAACACCTAACGTTACTACTAACATACACTTAACAAGTCCTATGTAACATTACGTCCTCAACAAAGGATTAAGCCCGTTTACACCAAAGCGGTCTAATAAATGGTATGTAGAGTGTACACCTAGATAGGTTTCTATCATGTATATTTCAAATGTTACGAATGATTACATCTTGGCCTATTCACACAAAATTATGGAAATAATTTAATTGCTACCAGTAATGAAAAAGTGGTAATTTTCCTCCTCCTTTTTGCTTTTAATTTCAACCCATATTTAGATAATAGGCTACATAGACAAACCAATCTTCCCTCTAAAACCAATGGACAAACTGAAAAATAAAGTCAAGCATCAGAGTTGATGCTATTCAAGAAAGCATACTTCACCCCCTTTTAAGTAAAGAGTAAACTAAATACTTTTTTTTTTCTCCTATAGCTGGTATTACTTAGTCTACAATTAGGTTTGTCACAAAAAAATGATTTAGACTACATCATTGCCAGTCACTAAAGAAACCTGTCCATATATGAGCCTCTTCTACAGTACCAGTGATGTGAAGAGGGGCATGGATTCACCTCAGCTGACTGTCAGCCTGACAGAGACACAATACTCTCCATATACAGCGCTCAACACAACACAATACTCAGCAGTGCAATCATGAGAGGAAAAAGTCCTGCCAGTTGGTCACATTCTTGTTTGCCTGGCTCTAACCAGACTCATCTGCCATGCTGTAAAGCTACTTTGATGGAGCCAACTATTAGGAGTCAGATGAGGTCAGTTTTGTTTTGATTAGAGCACACATCCCCTCCTTTTTTTTTTATTGATCAATTACAGTTCAAGGTTGTTATTGTGTGCCTATGTGTGGGCTGAGCAAAAATTGTCTGTTCTCAAATGATCTACTAACCAGTTGCTTACTAGGTTTGTCTAGTGTTGGTAGTAATGAGGCTTGTGACACTGAGACACTGACAGCAGATTATTTCTACCTGAAGTTTATATTTTGAAGGAATCTACAGAAGGAAAAAAACACCTGGTTTTTCTAGTGTAGCTAATTTGCTTTTTGTTAAATTTGTGTGATAGGCTCATTATTTTTGCTCAGTTCATTCCTGAATTGGTGTTTTTGTCATGTACACCTATGTCACTATTGCCTGGATAGGACTTAATACATCATACACCTGCATTTGTCTATTCTTGAGAAGTTTGGTTTCCTTTTTGTGCCGATTGAACATTTCCACAGGCCTCCGTTGTGTTTGAAACGGTTGAAATCCCATGAAAATTGGTGTGTTCATTGCAAATAGTTAGATGGTTCATAATCAGCCCACGGTTTGGGTAGGCCTATGGTCCATCTGTAATCATGTTGATCATGTTGCCAATAGAGCTTTTAATTGTTAAAGTTTTAGGAGGCGAAGTCTATAGGATCAGTGTTTGGCTCTAAATCTCAAATCTCATTGTAGGCCTACTCACCACTCGTCTGTCAAAAATACTCAAGAGAAGGAGAACATAAAACTAAAAGTAGCCTAGTGATGCTGAGAAAGTGTTTTCAAGTGTAATTCACATTTTAATTTATGTCCATCTCTGCTGTTATGTCCGATGTGAGGAATCAGACAATAAAGGCTATAAAAATGAGAATTGTATTAATTCTCAGTCAATGACAACAAATCCAAAAAATTCAGTGATGACGAGAAACAGGAGGCAGCGTCCTCTGGCATCACTGGAGTTAAACCACGTTGGTGCTTTAGTTTGTCCGACGAGAAGGAGGAGGACTCGTGATTTTTGTTTGAGTTTGAGGGTTGACTAGTGTGTGTGTGTGTGTGTGGGGGGTTGGTAACACACACACGTCGAAACATGGCCCGCTTGCAGCGATGTATTTTCAAGAGGATTCTTCAGCATGGCCAGTGTTATTTAGGGAGTCAAGAAGCCACAAAGAGTTTGGTGTCCAGGTTCCCCGCCGTCCTGCTGGATGGACACAGGCACAAATCAAGTAGGTCACTTCTTATTTCTGATGGGCATCTGGGGCTTGAAATAATGTCTTTATACTGACTAGACAGTTGATTGTGCATTTGTACATTTTGTTAAGTTTAAAGAAAGCTGTACAGAGGGAAAGGGGACTGGTCAGAGGTCTTGATATTCACCTGCAGGACTGGAGTAAAGCTGCAGGTCTGATGCAGATCAGAAACACGCCATATAATTGGAGCAAACCGGCTATTATGAATGTGGGCTGAGGAAGTTCCTCTAGATTCAAGTCATACTGTTGAACTTAATTGTCTTTGAGTGATAAAGACAGACTTCACCACTGAGGCGCACCATTTACTCGTTTCACACATATCGGGGCCACTCGCGAAAACAAACGTGCCAAAGTCAGGGTCATGAACTCGAAGTAGGTTAGATAGTGGAGATGTAGGGCATCGATATCGTACCAGTGATCCCAGCGCGCACAGGCCGGCCTCGGTCTGGCTCCAGTCCGCATGATGATGCGGCGCATGACGCGTCCTTGTACGTTTTGGCACAGATAATGACGTTATATGACAGCGTGTTCCTTTACTCGCGGGTCACGTGTGTACTTAATTGATCGTCTGCAGTCATTCATTAGCTCGTAGAGTGGCGACTTTTGTCCACATATACCCGATTCAGTGCGTCCAATAAAGCTTTGGGCGATCTCCAAACAGCAATACAGGCTAGAAGCACGGGCCTTTAGGGATTCTTTAGAGATTTACACAGACTATATATGGCCCAAAGTCGTTTTCTGAAGTTTAGCCTACCAAGTCATCGTTTGATTTTGCTCACTAAGGGACACATGGATGGTTTATGTGTGTTTGGCATGCAAACCCAAATCCACATGAGCACAAACACTCAGGAAAGAGCAATGTGTGACTCCATTCTACTGATAACTTGTGTGTCCCACGTGTCCTAGCTCATCCCCTTGCCCAACATAGATCAGCTTTCCTCCAGGTTAGTAATATTGGTTGTATGTGAGAGGTGCATGAAGATGGCCAACATGGATGGATCAACTCAACGAAAAGGAACCCACCTGTTGTGTCTCACCAGGTATCCCTGATGTAGGTGAGCGGACCCTCATAGCCGTGAAGCCAGATGGAGTTCAACGTCGCCTTGTAGGACAAATCATTCAGCGTTTTGAGCAACGGGGCTTCAAGCTGGTGGGCCTGAAAATGTTGCAGGTATAAGAGTCTGAAATAATGTGTTTGGGGTATCTGTGTAATATGCACCTTCTTTTGTTTTTTAACTAACTGTCTCTCTGGTGAAGGTCTCTGAGGATCTCCTTTCTCAACATTATTGTGAACTGAGGAGGAAGCCCTTCTACCCCAGTCTGCTACATTACATGACCTCAGGGCCTGTGGTTGTCATGGTGAGGGCTCTTCTCTTCTGGCTCCTATGGGGACTTCCTGTTTTCACACCATTTCTCCCGGGGCGGTGCTTTACATCTTACGTCACACTGAGTGGCGTGTGCGTGATCCATGTCTGCTGCGCGTTGTGGCACTCAAACCCACCAGCAGACAATCAATATGAGATTGTAGTTACGATATTTGATTATTACTGTTGTATGCCTATCACCACAAATTAACAGTTATTTTACTTGAAAATACATAAAACGTAGAATGCTAAAGACTTCCATTTCCGTACTATTTACTACTAGTCAGAACAATGTGTATATGATCATATTTCGAATTGTATCGAGAGAACGTCACCCAAACTATTCAAAAATGTGGCCTGGCTTAATGGCAAAAGTACATAGGCTAGCTATAGTACATGACTTAAGGCCTTTTACACATTTGGGAGATAATTTTCAAGTCGGCATAAAGCTTGTCGAACCACAGCATTATGCTCTACAACAACACGCCCCCTTTGACACAATCTGGGTGAAATAGCATGAAACTAGTGAGTCCCGGTTCCTATATGGTTCCATTCCATAAAGGTGTTCCTACACATGGCTGGCACCATACATTGCTCCGCCTCAGAAATGATCTTTGTTGTTTCTTGATGTGCAGCTGTATAGATCTGAGAAGAGGAATGAATGAACTGGACTGAACAGCTGTACAGAATGGACTGATGACATTAGATTACCGTCTTTTATAAGGACTATGGATCGGTGTCCATCCATTCGTTTCTCTGTCCATCCATGCGTCTATTTCTGATTTTGACAAAACCTGGGGGAATGATGTTCTTACCACTGCATTTTGTCCAAGGGGGACATCAAATGTTTTAGGTCAAAACAAGGTGACATTTTGTTACTGATCGGCCCAGAGGGGGATTAGTAACATGCATCATTGTTATTCTGTTGCCTTATTTCTAGCTTTGGGAGAGTGCTGTTCATATCCACATACATTAATCGAAGTGCACTTTATCCTAGAAATAACATGCAAATTCATAAATCTACCAACATTTCTCTATATGTTAATCTGTGTGGTGAGTGTAGTAGCTCCATCAATGGACTGAATTATTTGCTGAAGTTCTGGAGGAGAAATACACTCTAACACAAATCTGCTCAATGAGCACCAGCTACTTCTCATTACCATTATCTATACACACCAGAGTCCTCTCACAAAAACTACCAACTAATAATGTAACCTATGTTCTCTATTTCAAGCGGTGTGTCTTTCTGTGTTGTGTGTATATCTGTTAAGATCATCTGAAATCATCGACATAGCAGCATTTGACTTCTCTGTTGCTCCTCTCAGGCCACCAGCCTTCATCTCTACCGAAGACAATAGAAAGAATGTGCCTATGTTGGTCAGTAAGCTGCATCAGACGTCACACTGCGCACGTGCAAAACGGGAGCAACTGCACAGTTTCACTAACTCGAAGACACTTTTAATTCGCAGTTCGCTATCAGTGGCACGACTCTAAACATTGTGCTGTTTCAGAGAATGATTAGAACGAATGTTAGTGGATATTGTTTATTAAGGCGTAAACCTGCTGCATGGTTTGAATCGCTTGTTCCTTCATTTTTCTTTGCTCAGGTGTGGGAAGGACTCAATGTGGTCCAGACGTCTCGTGTCATGGTGGGACATACTAACCCAGCTGAGGCCCAAGCAGGCACAGTCAGAGGAGATTTCAGCTTTCATGTCAGCAGGTAACCTGATAACTGGAAACATAGGGCACTCACTTTGATTTCTGCGTGTGCATATACGTATTAGTAGGTCATTAAATAATAACTTTTATGAGACAGTGGGAGTAATTACAGTAGTAGTTAATCAAGAGTGGTACAGTAAGATTTAGGGATATCTGTGGATGAGAAAATATATGAAGCTCTAGGTATTCCCTCCCTTACTGCCTTTTACATCATATTTCCTTTAGTTTGATTATTTATTACGTTTTACGGTTAACTTTATTATCATGGCAAACCTGAGACATTGTTTTATTTTCCATGTAAATGTTGAAGGTGCTCAGTGGATGTTTTGAATGATGTAATCATGCAACTGCAAGGCCCTAAATCAACTTAAAAACACATTAAGGTAAAATAGTGCCTTTAGTGAGTAGCTTGTAATAGTTTGTTGTATGTCTGTAATTTAAGGAATGTGGTCCATGCCAGTGACTCATTGGAGGGGGCACAGAGGGAGATCCAGCTGTGGTTTCAGGGAAAAGACCTACTGAACTGGGACTGCTGTGACAAGACCATCACTTCTGAGTTGTGAAGAAGCCAAGAGGACAGCACAGTGAGAGCAAGTTCAGTCCTTCTACCTCTTCTCCTGCTGTTCAAATGTCTGTCTGTTCTGACAATGTGACTATAACTCTCTGATTGAAATAGATCACAGTCATATTCAGTGTTCTTACCAAAAATTGACCTCAATTACAAGAGCTTAGTTGCATTTATCATCAACATGTTTATATTATAAATTAGTATGTTAACACATTAACAAAAGTTTGACTTTGGTCTCAAGGAGAAATGTGCTTAATTAGTTATCCTTTATCAGTCGTTAAGTCAAAGTCATTCTGCACTAATGGTGGATATATATATTTTATCAATGTGTGAAATGTTTAAAGAAGCTGGATTGCTGAGTCACAGCTCATTTAATGAATTAAACAATGACAAATGTTAAAAGTCATTGGCACCTAATTTCAAGCTGAAATGTTGTTAATTGTATGTAACACAAAGCAGTTATAACACTGCAGCATCTCACATGCCCCTAAAATGCCAAAGCCCTTGTAATTCATGGCTGAAATTTCAAATTAGCTTTTGAGTTAGAAGTCACTATGCGTTAGCCCGATTCAAACCCAACACTTCAACCCAGAATAAGTGGACCAAATTAGATTGACAATGTTTGTTGCCCCCGTATTGGTCAGTTAAATGGCCTTTGCAGATGTGGTTTCTTACCTGTACAACCATTAGAAGGCAAGCTTTCAGAAGTGGATTGAGCTACAAGGCTAACATGGCCCATAATGTAAATGTAAACACTTTACACATTTATTTCTGATATTAAATGTAGCTATGCTCAAAATTTACACATATTGTTAATGAGGCAACTCATTCCCAGCTTTTCCCATAAATGTTTTTGTTGTTTTTGCTAGTATAGTGGATAGCCAATGCTGATTGGCTAAGAAGATTGATGTATGATGACAAATGTTGTTCATATTCATAATGGGACAACAAAGTCTTTCCACGGCCAAGAAAATTTTGATGGGGCAAGCAAAAGAGCAGCCAGCAACAGTATTACTGTAGACTTGAGAAAAATTTGCAAAATACATTTGCATATACTATATATATATATATATACTGTATATATATATATATAAAACTGAGAATGTAAGAACTGACTCCCTCATTTTAACTGCACTGCTGTATGGACACCACTGTGTGTCATCTGGTTTCTCCAGTCAGTCACACAGACATCCACTGAGTAGAAAGCACAACCTGCACTGCACAACCAACAGACTAACAGTTTCACAAAATATAGCAGAAATCTTTTAATTAACAATGTTCACAAACACCCTGTTTTTGAAGATAAGAGCATGCAATCACCTACTTTTGGAAAGCATTGCAAAAATAATAGAACTCATAATATAACACATGATTGCTCTTAAAGAGTAAAGCAAATAACATGATTGCTCTTAAAGAGTAAAGCGAATATGATCACTGAAATGAGGAACAAGTAATATGTAGTATAGCACTCTCTGGGAGTAACAAGCCCAACACTGGTCAAAAGCACTGTAATTTAGAACTTATTGAGCTAATCTTTTACTTCAACTATTTCCTAGATACATACTTCAGTCATACTTATTCTTCATTTTGGGGCAGAAGGAAAATAAGAAGCAAAATTTAAGGGGGACGAACAGTTTAAAAGTGACTGTAGTATTCCGTCAAGATTTATCTAAATTGTGAAACATCAATAGTTGAGATAAATCAGATAATCAGTATGAGCATGTATATGTAAATGTTTTGTGAATGCTTGTGATTTTGACTTGCAAAGTGTGTTGGTAGGTCCAACTTAAACATGTAGTGAAGTACTTTCTCTCTCACCTCAGGGCAGTGCACAGCTCTACAACACTTTCTCAAACATTTGACACCCTCAGGTAGAGTAAGCCATAGAGCAAACCTCCTTTTATGTAAGGTCAGGGGTGTTTACCTCCGCCTCCTATCATGAAATGTAGAGATCTCTTGAATTTCAAATGTCTCTAGTGGAAATAAATGAGCCGAGTCATTTTGTAGCGCTTATGATCAATTGTGAAATTACTTCAGACTTAATGTAATTCATCAAGAATAATTCTTTGAGAATGTTTTCTTGGAGAATATGCCTGGTTGGCAGTATTATCAGGGTACAGACACTGAACGTTATTCTTGTCATTCTGAACGTTATTCTATAATCACCATTGATTCAACATTGTGCTTAATTGGTGTATGTTATAATATGCCCTACAGCTACAATCAAATTGAGAAACACTGAATTAGAAAGTGTTTTGTCTCGGGAGTACATCATAGGAAGATATCAGATAACAGTTTGGTAAAGTTGATCAGTTGACATTGACCTTTCATGAGTTAAATTGAATGTATTTAGCGTTATTTGCTCTAAAACTGAAGATGATCTGATGTTGGGGATGACAGGATGGGGGCTTGCTGCAACAAGTGACATTATCCTAATATAGGTTGATGTGCAGGCAATAAATACTCAATCAACAGCTGACTGACTGTTCCTTGGAATCATATGCATTTTTGACACAAATACAAGTTTAATGGGTTTATCATTGTCCCAATACTTAAGTAAGGTTTTTTCAAATATTGTCTAAACAAATAATAGAAATCTCTTCATTGTAAAAAAACAAATATGGTAAAACAAATGATTAGAATGAGTAGTAAACTGGCATAGAGCTGAAAGACATGGAAAAAAGAAGAAGCTCCACTTTCCATCAAAGTATTAGTGGATGTGCTTTACCTTTAACGCAGTTTAGTTTTGTTGGTGAATCTGTAGCACACTAGAAGTATAACTATATGTGATAAAGAGATTAAAATCCCTCTGCATGATCATGTGCATTTGTGCACACAGCTTTATAAGCAATTTTTAAGCAATTACTACATTTATGTCCATTGCTTTCTGATGCCACATCTGTATTAGTGGATGTTCGATAGCTCTGTCACAGTTTTCCACTCCCCGACTTCAAGTCAACCTTCAGCTTTTGCTTCTCCATCACCGTCTCCAGTTCTGTAGCTTTGTGAACATCCTGAGCAAGAAAGATGATATAGTGTGATTCAACAGAGAAATGTCAAGGAAAGTAGGAATTTTAGACACAAGCAAAATTCCACTGAAGCTTCCCAATTGGTTTAGTCCTTTAGTTTGAATCTGTAGATTGCCTACTTTTTGCTCGTATTTTTACTTGATGTCCAAATAAAAGACAATTTTATGATTTTAGGCCAAGAAAGTCTGCTAAAGGAGAAGTTGTGTTTTTCCATGTGATAATTATATTGTCCTTATGGTGTGAGAACAAGCTCAGCAGACACTGGAGTGCAAGGTTTGGCTCTCTTGTAATCACCATCAGCAACAGTGTGCTGGTTTAGAACACATTGACACGAGCATGCATGCACACATGTAGACACACACACACACACACACACACGTGCACACACACACACACACACAGAATAACATTGGACGAACCTCCAGCAGGGCCTTCTGTACCATGATCTGGCTGTAGACTCTAGCACCTTCCTGTGGTGCGACACTGCGGAGCTCCTCTTTATTCAGGGAGAAAAGCTGCGCTCCAGTTAGGATGCCCAGACTCTGAACTGTCCTAAGAGGAGGAAGGAGAAACAACTGTTTGCTTAATGGTACAAGCCAGGGTTGGGGTCAGTTCACTTTCATTTCACCAAGTTAAAAGTATTTAAAAGAAACTGAAATTCTCAATAATTGTAGCGCCTTCATTCTCAACAATTTACTCAGAAATTAGATATGAGAATCTTTTTTTAAATGGCAAAAGATTCCAGTTTTTGAAATTAGAATAAAATCTACTTCTTAAATTGCCCAACCCTGGTACAAGCCATGATGCTCTTGGATCTATTTATTTTGTAAAATTTGAAATTCCATTCTTTAAATTGAAATAACTTCTGTCATAATGCTGTTACTGACACTAAAGCGTGGATTTGATTCATTTGTACCTTTAGACTACTTGTAAGGGGAGGAGACGGATCATTCTGGATGAGCTATCCCTTTAAATAATGGAACTGGAGAACTAGAGGTATCTGCTCCCAGAAACTACTTCTGAATCATGTTTGTGTAAACATGTTAAAGATAATGCAGTTTGGTCTCCCAGGCAGCATTTGACCTGTCCGAACTAGAGTTTCCCCCAGCGGTGTACACTCACTGCTGACTGAAGCCCTTGCCAATGAGCCAGACCTCCACTTCAGCAGGTGGGGAGTGGTAGTTCAGGGGGGCAGAAGTGTTGGCTGTGCGGGGGATCATCAGAGGACGGATCGTGCCTGACCTCCCATTGGCCAGCCGCTGAAGAAGCTCATCATTGATTATCAGGACTGCATACACACACAAGCATGTTTGTACATACAAATACAAACACACAAAAGCGTGCATGTACATGTGCACATGCAGAGAGGTACAGTATTAATGTCCAGGGCCTTTTTGTGCTTAAATGTGCGATATGGAAGGTGTTTGAAAAACATACTGACGATTACAATACATATTATACTACTATTGTGGTATAGTCTGTCGAGAGCCAAACATTTTTCTTTATCATAGCATTATCATCATTATCTTGATGTTTTGCAGAACCAAGATGTTCAACCATATGTGCCTGCCTTGAACCACATCTATGCTTTTGAAATTCCTAATTTCATGATCTCTAGATATGCTGCATTGCATTGATATTTTTTCCCCATATGCAAGTGTCATGTGATATACGATAACATCCTGCACTCCAGTGAGGTTTGACCTCTCGAAACTACACAGGGAATGTAAAACCTAGCTATGGCAGTGTTAATTCCATTCTGTTCCCATTGAGCTGAACAGGACCACTGCATTCAGCTTCATCCTCTTAGAGATGATGCAAAAAGGCTGAAAAGAGCATCTGAAAATAAGGTCCCGTCTCCACTGGACACCTCTTTTGCAGCAAGTAGCACTTAACTGATGCTTGTGACAAGCACTGGTCATTGCTACTGCTGTTGCTATGCAACTGTTGAGAATTAGTTTGAAGCACTGCACCCTTTTGCCAAAAGTTGAAATATTCTTAACTCTCTACTCTTAACACTAGCGGCCCGTGCAAATTCGACCATGAAAGTCGCTGTTGTGTGTTAAGTTCTTGTACACGAAATCACACAGCGCGGCATTTCAGGTTTGTGGAGAACGAACTCCTCTTTCAGCCGGATCTTGTGTTCTCCGAGCTCTGTGTTCACCGGGATCTTTCCATCACCGACTGTGTTGCTGAAAGTGTTTTCAGAGCAGAATGGAGGAGTACATGTAATAGTTACGCCGCTGTACATTAATTATCACGTCACACAACACACATTAGTGTCAGGGCTCTTAACTAACTTTTTTCACCATCCTCCCGGAACCGTCCCGAAATACAATCTAAGCCGTCCCGAAATGAATGTGGACCGTCCCGAATTTAAAATCTGTTTTTCTACATTATCATTCGTTAAAATCATTCAAAGTGACCTTTAACAATAAGATGAGGGCTTTTATTTTGTAAC
>OMLI01090816.1:28376-43951 GCA_900302605.1 Rondeletia loricata | reverse complement strand
AACTACATTTGGAAGATCCATCTTGATACGTTTCGTTTCGGTAAAAGTATTCCACATGCACCGATTGTTTATCTCTTCTTCCACGTGACGCGCGAAAGCTGTCAATCTCAAAGACAACTTTGGGGATGAGGGCAGGGTAGGGTAGGGAGCTTAAAGAAGTGGGAGAGAGGGGATGGAGGGGACTGAGATGGAGGGGAGACGGTAGGAAGGTTGGGAGGGCCGGAGGTGTGAACGATGGGTGGAGGGGAGGATTGTGATGGGGAGAGGGGAGGGAGTGGGAGGATGCATGGGTTGGAGGCACAGACCTTTTGGATTGTTGTAGGATATTTGTGTTATGTGATTTTACTGTATATGGGTGGTTGTTGATATAATATAGTTTTTGTTCAATAAATATCAATAATTGTTTTAAAAGATTACACTCTTATTATGTTCAATAAAAGTGTATTTTCCTCAATCTTGAGACAGCTCATATGTAAGCTAGACAGACGTTTCCCCTGCTGATTACTGTGCACAAATATGCACTGTATGTACTCAGGCCTCGAGAGCCCTTCTGGTGCCGGCAGACACATAGAAACCTTGAAAAAACATTGAACACCTCACCGCCACTGCTACAACTCCATCCTAGGGGAAACACTGTAACGAGTGAATTACAACAAGGGAACAGTGTCTTGCTCAAGGACGCTTCAGCAGGACACATGGCTGTTGATGGACACATTGTCTGCTGTGGGGTCAATCATGTGACCTTATCAAAATTCATTTAGTTGAAGTAACCATGCTACCTGTGTCATAAGCACAGACTACAAATTAGTCAATGAACGTAACTGCGTTTTTATCACCTTTATGAACCTTCAATGTTCTTGAATTCATTAGTAATGGAATGATATATCTTTCTTTACGATTAGTCACCTCTCTATCAGATGAACACAGAAGTTACTGGAGCTCTTGGCGACGTTCCCTAGTTACCACACCTATTCTCGCCTAAACCTTACATATCTTACATTCTTTTGGGATTTACTGTTACCACCAGGACTGTTGCTGACAAATATTTTCACCTATTGGATATTTCTGGGGCAATAACGCTTCAGAGCAAGTATAAGAGGACCATCTCGTCACATGCTACAGAGGTGTTCTGGGACAATTTCCACACAAAAAATCTGGATATAGCTGTTAGAATCATACATTTCCAAACTCAATGATTTGTTAACCATTAAACAAACGTTAAACTCTATGCCAGTTGGAGAACCATGCTCACATACTGTATATACAGTGGAACTGGATTAGTGTATTTTTTGGGACAAATTGGTCAAGTAAAATTCACAAAGGCACAATGTTTTCATATTACCCAAATGTTGCCCATTTCTCACAGGCCTTAGAAATGCCAAATGTTGCTATAAACAAGTCAAGGATCCTGCCACTCCCCTTTCCCTCGGTGCTCTGCACCGCACTTACTCACACACACACACATACACACACACACACACACACATACACACACTCACACACACATGCATGCATGCACACACACGCACCACACAGATGGCAAGGGAGATTACCAATTTATATTTTGTGGAAAGATATTTCCCTGGATTGCATGCTGGGTCTCTGTAAACAATAGAACTCCACACACCTCTATTATTTCTTCCTTTCCTTCTCTCTCTCTCTCTCTCTCTCTCTCTCTCTCTCTCTCTCTCTCAAAGCAGCTCTCCCAAATCCACTTCCACAGAAACTTTCTTATGGCCCTAAGCGGTCTTTCCTGTTTATGAAACCGACCACACCCTTATACCTATTATGAAGGAACACTTGAATCTGAAGGGTATCTTTACACGTTGTCTCCAAATACTAACATAAAAAAGACAATGGTCTCCTGACCTGAGGCTAAATTAAACTTTAGAAGGACGACCTCTAGCTTCAAAGAAAATAAAATAGTTCAGTTTATGGTTGTAATTATTAACTAAGTAGGTTACAGGTCAACTATCTCTTTTGCCACTTTGAAATGGTTTGTTTTGCCATAAAATGGTGAAAGAATAGGTCAGATTTTATACAACGATCTCCATGAAGATATATTTTTTTACAAGTACACATGATCTGACACATTATTTTTCTATTTTTCTACTGCTCATCCAACATGCCAATCCGTCTTATAATGCTTTCACAGAGATCCCTGGAGAGCACATTCAATTCACATATGAATAACCTAGATTTACTTACTGCACAGGATTGGAGATGATGGAGTCTGTAGTGTGAGCAGTGATCCATCTGGACGGGCTATGTTGACCCGAAACACCAGCCTAGCGCGTGTGCTCTTCTTCTTCGAGCCTGCCACACCGATGCGAGCCTCTACGTCAGCATTACGAAGCTTCAAGATCCCAACACAGTCCACCCTGCACAGAGAGACCGTGGTCAGCCTGGAAAGCTTGCTGCTTAACCCAACAAACTTCATTTGCTGGACTAGCAGCTCTTTACCACACTCTCAATACCTCACAGCACCCATGTGTGTCCATTATGCATCCCTTTTAGTGAGCAATTGGTTTAAATCATCTAGACATGCACACTCAAGCAAAGTACGTACGCTAGCGTCATGTTGGTGCTGGGATCTAGGGACACCTCAATAACAGTTGTGCCCTCAATGTCCACCTCCTTGCAGGCTGTGGTGTTGCGCCCAGTCACCCTGCAAGCTTGGTAAAATCCATGAGGCTTCACACGTCCAGCGTCATTACCCACAAACACCTGCAAAACCACTGGCTCATTCACCCCCTCCAGCTGTGTATGGGAAGAAAACACAAGAAATATGATACGGTAGAAAATATGCCGGCAAATCAAGAAGGTCTGAATTTGATACGTAGGTTAGGATTTGGTGAAAATCACCTCTTTTGTGTGAGTAATAATGTTCACCCGAGCCAAAATAATATTTGGTATAGGATGTAAGAGCTCATAGACTGTGCAAAGACTTTTAAGAATCAGTAATTTTCCAAATTTAATCTAGCAGAAATAAATGTGCAATAAGCAGTTACAGATAAAGTAGGGGTTAGATAATTTTGTATCTTGTCCTGTGCAGTGTCCTGTCCTGTGTAATTTAGTGTGTTGTCCTGTGTAATGAGGATTTTGTACCATTAGGTGGCTACTGTGCGTGTGTGGCTACCTATCCTGTCCTGTATCGTGTGTGTCCTGTCTGGCAATTTCTGTCTTGTGTGCGGTACCATTAGGTAGCTATTGTCTTATCATGCCACATCTTTATATGAATTTAGCACAAGCAAACTGTTATTGGATTGGCACCATTATTTACACGTTTAGAAAAAAAACTGTAGTCTGTAGCCTCGATAGCGTACAGCAATTTTTTCTAAATTACATGCAGTCCAACAGAACAATGCACCATTTGACAGCCTGAATTCCAATGCCTTTTGATCATAATTGATCATATTATTTAGCAGAATGTATTCATAGAATAATCAATTAATCAATTAAATGTATTGAAAACGCTGCGGACTGGGATAAATACTGAGAACGATTGCATAATCACCTACATGGTAATGTGACTACATCAACATAGTGTAATGGTAAACCCAGTATAACATCACACAGGAGATCTGGGTTTGAATCTTATGTTTTTACGTTATGTTGCCTTTTTTGCAATTGAAATAGAATTTAAGTTTATTAAAAGTTGACGCCACTTAAGATGGAGCATCTTAAGTAGTTATTTGATTATTTGTCTATGGATAACTCTACAGTAGGGTCAAATCATTTTGTGTCTTGTCCTGTGTAATTATAGGACACGAGAGCAAAGCATAGGAAAAAAACAGGCGACGCAGGACAGGACACAAATGTGGCACAGGATGGACACAGATGGCACAAGAATAGAACAGATTTGCACGCACATCCTTCTTGGTGCAGGGCTGAAGTTAAATCGTCAGAATAAAAAAGTAGAGCCCGCAACACATTTTTACTTTGCTCCCTAATTTTAATAAGATTTCGATCAAGCAAGGGATCTTCGTCAGGTGATGCAAAACATGTATGCTGGCAGGTGTTTTAAAGCATCATTGATTGCCCCACCCCTCAGTGTCAACACATCATGATAATCATTCAGTCACAGTCGAGGTGCCAACTTGCACCTTATAGCCGAATATGGTTGTGGCCCATGTGGGGCTCTGTAGGGGGAATCCCTGAAGTTGGTTAAAACACTGAGGTATAGCCTCACTGAAAATGTGGGATGTACATGAATCATGCAGTTATAGCCGAATATGTTTTTGACACTCATGACCTTGACCTTTGACCTGAATATATGTACCAAGTATGAACATCATAGGGTTATACATACAGCACTGAACACCCTACTTGCGCGCCTTGCTGGCGCAAGTAAATATATACAAAATATTTACAAAAAAATATCTTTTAAATATCTTAAATATCAAATGGCCCCAAAGTTAAAAAATAGACATAAATTAAATCCCCCATAAGCAGTAAAGTCTATTGTAAACAGTTTGCTCATAATTCCTCAATAAGTAGTCAAGTCACTCACAAGATGAACTCTGAGAGTGAAGAACTCACAGATGGCACAACACAGGACTCACTCATACTTTAAAAGGTATATTCCACTCAAACAGAATGATTGCTACTACTTTTACTTTTCAAGGTATATTACTCTAAAACACATCTACAATTACTAGTTTACTACTATTACTACTTTCACTTATCATTTTAAAGGTATATTCCACCAAAACACCACTACTACTTCTAAAGGTATATTCTGCAAAAACATGTCTACTATTTCTTCTACTACGACAAATACTACTACTAAGTCCTGTGCTATTTTTGGCTGGGGACTGATAATTTGAGCACTGATACATCTGATTGGATTTACTTTGAGATAATGTCACCTTGTTAGCAAGCAAATAGTGTCTGGAAAGCTTACTACCACTGCCTTGTTGTTAAACACACCTTATTTGCACAATAGCATTATGTGGTAAGCAGCT
Source organism: Rondeletia loricata (assembly GCA_900302605.1). Taxonomy (NCBI): domain Eukaryota; kingdom Metazoa; phylum Chordata; class Actinopteri; order Beryciformes; family Rondeletiidae; genus Rondeletia; species Rondeletia loricata. The sequence continues at coordinate 38,984 of OMLI01090816.1, read as the reverse complement.
AGAAATGGCTAGTAGTTGCATGTTAACATTAAAGGCCCTATATGTACGTTTTCGGCCAAAATTAACATTCGTTTAGCGTGTTTTATTGCCAATGAGTGAATTCTCTGTAACTAATGAGAACTAATGACACCAGCCTTGTCTCTCTCTGTTCAGCCGTTCAGTCTCTGTATGAGCAGGACTGTGGAGGTGTCGGGCCGAGTTTTCACGGCAAATTTACCGGATGTGACGTTATGCGCGTTCCCGAGCCTGCCTCTCACACACACACACACACAGGGCACGCACGAGCCAGGAGCACGTGTAAGAGACTGACTGCAGTTACCCTAACGGCCACTGTCATACACTGTCAGTAAGAGTACCAACTTACATATAGGGCCTTTAACATGACTTAGTTGCTTTGCTAAATTAGCTTGCTGGCTAGTTATCTAGCTAACAAAGCCAAAAATGTTTGTTTAGGTTAACTGAGCTGATTCTTCTCATGCTACAACTTGTAGTGCTTTGGAGTAAAGGCTAGAGCTAAAGACAAGACAGTTTACTTTGTGACAGTAACCTCAATTTGGAAACAAATCTACTTTATCAGACCATTCTCTTTTACTTATGACCTTACTGGTAGTGGTGGAAGGTAGACCCCAGAAGAGTCTGGGTCAGCTCCCAGCCAGTGACTCTGGGAGTTCAAACTGAACAGTCGACTCTTGGTATCTGTGGATTTTGCTTTTTCTAACAATTTTTTTTTTGTCTGTGTACATAAAATAGCTAATTGCTAATAGCTCATTCTTAATTTGTGTGACTTAGCTTTAGGCTATTCCCTCACAAAATGGTTTTGGTTTTAAAGCTTAGCCTTTGGGTGCCACATACAAAGCGGTCTCCAATGTAGCTATGGTTTAATCTATAGGAGTCGAGTCGATTCCAGCGACTCCCACAATTACAGTCAGAATCTGACACAAAGATAGGACACAAAGGACAGGACAGGACACAGTAGCCACCTAATGGTACAAGACCCTCAGGCAAGACACTCCACACAGCAGAACACAAAATGATCTAACCACAGAACTTGAATGGATAGAACGGTCATTCCCATTCAAATCAACATATAAACCGACTTATGGCAAGTCGCTGAGGCGAGAGGTTTTGCAGCAAGGACCAAAGGACCTTCTCCGTCACCTTGCTGCCATGGATTGCTAATATGCTAATGTTGACTAGAAGAGCTAGCGAGAGAAGTACAATGTTTGATAATGCTACGTTAACCTTGTGGCTAACGTCAACTTTCAGTTGAATTTTGACAGTTTGCTAAGCACTCGTGCAACAGACACATCTGCACAGCTCTCAAGCAAGTTTACGGCCTTAATGCCCAGACTTGCGTTGTCACCATAGCAACTAACCCTGAAAATTTCATAATCGCCATTTTACGCTGTACTAGCCAAATTACCATGGCAAACAGTGGAAGGACCGTTCTATCCATTCAAGTTCTGTGGATCTAACCCTCTCTCACTGAAATGTTGCCACCTCTGTGATTTGCCTCAAACTCTGACAGTTGAGTTTTAAGATAGGTTAAAATCTTCATACAAATATCTGATAAATGAAGACAAACAATAGTTATTTGGTGCAGTGATCTTTAAAAGACAATAATAAAGCTGAGTGACCCAATTTGTAATTTGACAAACAACTATTTCTGTCATTATTTCTATTATTTATTAGCTATATGTTTCCTCACCAGATTCTTAGCAACTGCTGGCTCAACTACATCATTTTAAATACTAACATAAAATACCTGCAAGCAGATCAGCTCTTACACATGCACACATTACAAAGCCTCTGACAATCACTGAATCATTAACTTAATGTTTACTCAATGAAGAGGTGTTTTGCAGCTATGAGCATGAAGCCAGTTGATGGGGACATTTGCTGAAGGAGAGACAAAGGCACACTGACCGTAGCGCAAAAGTAAAAACAGTAACTAACAAAGCCAGAATCCCCGGCAAAGGCTGTTTGAATGGTTTAAAAGTTACCTTTACGGTGGGGAAGCCCTGCTGAGTGCGGTCCTTCACTGAGCCTCTGCTGCCTTCGGTCAGGTAGCGGGCGCGGTGCTGGGTCTCAGGCTGGACTAGGATCTTCAGCTCCTTCCCCTCACTCTTCTGTGGGTATTGCACCGAAAGAGTTCTTCCTTTCCGATTAGTTGTCTGAGGACCATCTGGAGAACTGCAAGAGAGACCGGTTTGCTATGTTAGCTTGACACAGACACCAGCAGATCATTTTAGTTTAGTAGTTTTATCATTTCAGTTTGGATATCCTTGCATATTTTATTGTTGTATTTGCAACTTGTATGGAAATGGGGTATTCTTTAAACCTAGCTAGCACACTCTGACACTGTGGTGGACGGGGCACAGCATGCCCTCGACTTGCGCTAACAGACTCTGCCGCTTGTCTTCATTCCTTTATACAGAGGAAAAATCCATGCCACTGCTGGCACCAGTTACATTGTCTGGAACTGTCCACTCACTGTCAAAGTTCCAGTCAAGACCCTGATAAGAAATATCTGTGTATATGTGTGGATGAAAATGATTGTGGGGCTTATTGCTTTGAAGACAATCTAATAGCGAAAACAGAGAGAATGCTCTGTAGTTGCCATGGTGCTCTGAGCAATGCAGAGTTAAGAGGCCCCATATCAACCAAGCATAGTCCACCCCAAGCTCTTAAAGCATTCAGACTTATCTGTTTATTTAATCTGCTCTGCTTATCCTAGGTCTTTGAAGAGGCTCTGTGATTCACTGTGGCTGACCATTGTTTGTACTTCAGTATCCTGCCCCTCCCTACTCTCTGATCTAACTGCTCTTCTTCAGTCAGTGTACTGGGAAAAGTTGAGCCAGTGTGGTTTGTTGAAGATTTCCATCTGTGGTACAATGTTTCCTTTCCTCATACTTATTCTGACAATAGTAATAAGTGCTGTATGAGACAATCAAGAAAGGCTATCAAGATGAAGGTACGCTATAATAACGATTGGCTGCCTATTTCTGTGTTGTATTAGCTTAATTCAGCAACTCCCAACAAGAGAATGTTGACTAAACTAAAAGTAAATCAACTCTACTGATTAAACCCTACCACTAAATAGTGGTAGAGTCACATTCATTTTTTTCTTTGGTCAGGCTACATACAGAACCATATCCTCCTAGGACAACTTAATGAGATGTAGAAGGGCAGGACATGGATGTTTTGACCAGAAAGGAGCTAACAAGTCAACACCAGATAGAGTATTTCACACTAACCAGTAGTACAGGTTACACAAACCTTCCTTTTGGGCAGGCCTTGTTGTCAGGGCCTAGCTGTGAGAGGACAAAGTGTGGGCCTTTGGCACTGTCTGCATCAAACACATCCATGCTGGCTTCCTCCTTGGGAACAGACTTAGGACCAGGCCTCTGGCGAGGGGTGCGTTTGCGGGACTTTCGTGGCACCTCTGTGTTGTCGTTATAGGAGCTGGAACTGATGATACTGAAGTTGGAGACAGAGTCATCCATCCAGATACTGTTGCTCTGCTCTGAGTCCTGGGGTGCCTCGTCCTGGCAGGACATGCGGCTATCATCAAACAGGTCTTCAGGTGGTGGAGAGATATTCAGTACAGTGCGGCGCTTAGAGGGCGTCATCTGGTGATGTTGCTGGACCTCCTGGGATGTTGGCCCTCTTCCTCCTCCTCCCATCTCACTGCTAGCCCTGCAGTTACCAGCACTCCCGCTGTTGCCATTCCCACCCTCTGCCCCGACAACCTCTGGCACCACTCTGCAACTCCTGGAGTCCTCTGGGTCAACGTTGCTGCTGTGAGCTGGGTTCTGGTCATCGGCTGAAGTAGTGCAATGCATGGTGGAGCTGGAAGAGGTGGGAAAAGCACTGCGGGGGCCTCCCACGGTCATAGAAGAGGAGACGGTGGTGGCATCTACAGTGCAAACAATTGGACAGTTAATAAAGGCGTCTCAACCAGCATCGGCTAGCAGTCCCATTTAAGCAGCGAAATTTGTCCATGATTGTTTACTTGTCATTTTTTGTTAAATATTTCTTTGGTCATCCAATTAAAACTTCCACTTTTTACTGCATCGTGTGTGTGTGTGTGTGTGTGAGAGTGTGTGAGATGCATGTGTGAGGATTTGTGCACATTTAATGTACATGACGTACAGTATAAGTATAGGTGTGACTAAAAAAAGGGGCCAAAATGTTTGCAAAGACATGAAAAGTCTCAATTAATAATGAATATTTTGAGGTTACTCTGAACAAATATTTCTAAATAAATGAATAACATGCAACTGAAAAAAATCTAATTATTGTGGGAATCTATGATTAATAGAAGCATTTTGTTGATTTTCAACTGATTGATTACACAATTAGCTAATATAATGAAATGGAGAGGGAAGTTCAAAATAGTTTTTATGTGTGTAAGATGATGCATGCCAATTGGATCTTTTTTTGCTATACAGGTTCAAATAATTTAGTTGGGACTGAACGTAGCCACAGAGACAAAATAAACAAGCTTCTGACCTATGAAGCAGAGAACTGCAGACCATTTTATATGCAGACACTCCCTGCTTCAGAGGGAACTTCCTGGAATAAAAACGAGACAGCGAATGAGCAATAAGAGCTGAACATTAAAATTTATTCAGATTTAAAACAAAAAAAAGAATAAAACTGGGGATTTTATTTGTGAAAATGGAACTGTTGCTCAAGTTCTCTCCCTGTTGTTCCAGCATGCTGACACAATTTCAAAAGCATTCAAACAGTTATCATTAACTGGATGCAGAGTGTGGAAGAGTGTGGTTAAGTGGCAGATTGTAAAAGGAGTTAGATTGCTGTTGACATTCTGGATTGTTTGGTGACTCATTAGTTTGCTAAACAGACAGTCAGAGAGAAAAAGAGGCACAGCAAATGTCCTGATACTATTAGTGATTAAATGAAGTTACTGAAACGCTTAAAGAAGACTGTATGCTGGGAACAGGATAGAATTTATTAAATAAAGTAGGATTGGCTATAGAAAAAAAACAAGTTAGTATTAAGGTCCAACTCACTCATTGATGATTCTGTCAGATTACTATAACTCCAAAGAGTTTATATACACACAATGACAATGCATTGCATTGTATACTTCTGCTCTAATGAGTTCCAGTTACATAGGCTTACTGCATGCAAGCCAAAATGATATCCATGTTATAGGCTGTGGTGGACATGAAAGGATTATACTGTTATATAGGTTGCATGCCTAATACATTTGGGATGGAATAATGACTGAGAATAGGTAGTCCTTGAAATTGAATAAGAAAATCCCTCTGCAGAGAAAATAACCAAAATAAAAAGAATTGCTCATAAAGAGACATTTGTAGTAAACAACAGAATACAGATAAGCACGATACGGGAGTAATGGATCAGGTGCACAAAGGTGGCAGCCTCCTGGTTTGATATCATTAAATTTTTTCCATACTAGTTCCACAGAGAAAAGTGTCAACATCCCTTATCGCCAGTTCAGAAATGCTTGGTTCACGTTACACATCGGTCTGGACCAGAATCCAGAATCAATCCCGGAGGGCATTATATTGATGCACCTGATCCACTGAAACACTGACACTAATCAAAACTCTGTTAATACGTCCACTAAAGACGCCACATGCAAATGAACTAGTTCCGTTTTTAAATACAGATGCTTCAGTTTTAGTAATTCTTTATTCTTTCAAATTAATAAATACACATTTGCTTTCTTAAGATATATGAGCATGTAAATTCAAGTGTCATATACACAACAAAGGTATCTAGGCCTGGTACAAATGGAACCACAGTGAATAATTTGCAGCCACTTTGAGCTCCTTTCTTCCAGACACTAAAGTCTGTAAGATTTTAAGAATTTACATATCTCTAAAATGTTAGTGAATCTCAATGGTTTAACAAATTAAGCTCCTCAATTAAAACCCTATCATCACAAAACACATCGCCTCGTAACTTTCAAGATCTATTGTCCAAGTCGGACAAAAAGCGGTTTGAAGATTGTGAATCTCTCTCCCAGGGGAATGTAGTTAATCCCAGTTGTAAAACTTGTGTGTAGTGACTGAGGTTGCTTAGCCAGCAGATGATCAGTGGGTAGTTAACAACAATGTCAGTTACAACATGCCCAAACAAACACTCACAGAGGTGGCACTTTCCTAAAAACGTACAATGGTAAAACAAAGAACTAGAAACTATAAAAAGTAATTCCTTATAGAGATGCAGGGCTAGGTTCCTGATTTTAAAGCACCTAAAAGTGTTCTAGAGACTACTTTAGATTGGCATATGTGCTTGAGTAAATAATCATATAGTTGTGTAAATTTGAAACAGCTGTTGTTTTTATGCTATTATGTTATGTTCTCTCAGGGGAAAAAGAGGATATCTATTTTTCTCTCATCTGAAAGAAATGGCAGGCCACTAATGAAAATAACAATACCCATAATAAAGCAAGGACAGCAGAAGGAAATAAAAATAAAATAAGTTTGGCTGGCATTCTGGAGCAGCATTGTTATAGACAAGAGTCACTCTTTCTTTCCCTTTGCCAAGGTCCCACTAGCCTTCTACTCTAAACATGCAGGGATGGTCTTACAGGAAAAACCCAGAGGCATCAGGAGAAGAGAAAGGGCTGTATCTGACCACAGGAAAGTCCATTTATAAAAGACGCATGTTAAATACCTCTTCACTCCCTATTGTTATGATATGATCATGTGTGGTGTATCATTCACAACATCTGCATCACAATGTCTGTGTCATATAGACTAACATGACAGAAAATTGGGAATATTATTATTTAATAAAATATTCAAGATGCTTATACTCAAGCCTTTAGTAATCTTGTTATGTTATGTGTGAGAAACAGTTGCAAAATGTTGGACTGATAAGAATGAAGCACCTTAGTTGTGCACTGAACCCAACTTCAATATGCAAAGGTATGCACAACTGCTTAAAATGTTCTAAATTAATGTGTTAATTCTTACAATCACATTATCTTACCTTGGATAATGTTCAGCAAATCATTACAGAGTTAGAATGAGAATAAAAAATTGTGAAATCATTTTCATAGACTTGAAAGCCCTTAACACCTCCCCAACATGGCTCTCCTATAACAACAATATTGAAACTATGAAATAACTAGAAGTCACTCTTAACCCAGAGAGACCATATGGTTTAGCAAGAGATAGGTGTGGACAGGCGAGGTAAGAGGGGAAAGCTCAAGGTCAGCGAGAGGGAACTATTTAAAAAATTTGAACTTCAATACCCAGAAATCACGTAACGTGACATCAACTGCACATAGCACACTCATACCAACCCGGCCGGTTTGATCGCTTTCTACCAAAAGATACCGAAGAGGCTAGAGAGGCAAAATATCTAACGTTGGTGAGTCCAGCTTTCTGCTGTTTAGGAGAGTTTGTATTTCACTCTTAACTTTCGATTGTGTCCACACCCACCAGAATTTCATTTGGGGAAAAAGGGCAAATCTACTAAGTCTCAATTAGGGAGGAATGGGACCCTCTTCTCTGTTGCAGCCCCACTTTGTGATTTAGGCTGATAATTTATCAGCCTAGTGCAGCTTGAACATTCAGAAGGGAAAGGTGTGATGTTCCATCTAGAATTACTTTGAGGCTTGGTTACCACAGGGAAACAAAATTGTTGGTTGATTCTACTGAAGTGCACGCTCTAACAAATGCTGAAATGAAACAAAGGAAAGACTAGGCAATGTAATTAGATTTAAACCCTTTAAATACACCAACCGTTTGGCAAATAGGCTTTGATCAACTTACTGCTGTGTGTGACGAAAAGACTCGCAGGTTCACTTCTGGGTGTTCAGTATTTAGTCAAATACAGTGCTTTAGAGATGATGCAAAGCTAGATCATACTGTCCACTAATCATAAAAAGGATTTCTTCCGAAAATGCTGTATGTCCATTTTGGACATACATCTGAAATTCATTACAAAATATTCTAGGAATATAGATGATTCCAGCCTTAAAAAGGTTAGCATTTTATAGGCTTAAATAGCTAACTGAAGTCTTAATATAGCTACTAAATTAAATGTTTTCCCACAGTAAGTTTTACTTTCATGACAGCAATCAGTAGTGTCAATGCCATTATATCACCATTGAAAATGTGGGTGCTTTAGGCCCTTTTGTATCCGCAGTTCCTTGTTAGCTTGCATATTTTATGTATTTGTAAACCTTAATTTATTTAATGTAATATGAAGAATAAATAATGACAATGATAATATAGTGAGCAAAGCCTAGCTATGCTAATTGACTTGACAATCATAGACTGAGTTAGATTGGTGAAATCTCTTATTTTCCTCAAAGTAGCTGCAAATCACCTTTCTAATAAAACAGCATGACTATTTCAGTCCCGGTTGGCAAAAAAGACTGGAAAGGCATAGGATTCAAAGTGACAGGCATTATTTTGTGTTTTTGAGAAACTGATAGCTAATAGCAGTGCTTGTGTACTAGCACACAAGTGTAATTAGTGAAATAAAACAGCAATACAAAACAAAACATATGTCTCGAAATAGGTTGGCATTCTCAATAACATGATCATGGTGGATTTTGGATGACTTGTGAACCCATGGGACTAAGTTTTCACTACTGTCAGACAGATACAGTCACATAACCCAAAGCAACACCTCTGGGCTCAAGCTCAAATTCAGGTTAAATTAATTAATACCAAATCAATTTGTACCAAGTCAGTTCCCTTAGTGTGAGTGAGGAATTTCAACAGAAAAGCAATTTATTTCTCCATTGTTTACTGGGATATAATCTTTTCTCTGTTCTATTTCTGCAATAGGTCCTTTAGCAACTGGTTTATATATTAATTCTGCAGCCTGTAAAATTGGAACTTCTTTTTAGGCATGCAGTGGTGGAGTGGATATACTGTCTGTAGTCTATTAGCCTGATCCTTTCTAGTGTACCCACCAAGACTTGACCAACATGGAACCATGTGACCATAAGTAGAAATGACAGAGATATGTTTTCCCATCTAAATTTGAGACAGAAATGCAATGGAAGTATAAGATGTGCATGTTTTCAAAAGCACCAATTGTTTTACATGGCCTAGCACGTATAAAAAGGTCGAGTGTCCTGTCAAACCACCCTGATGCGTCTGCTCTAAATTTTGTTTGATTTTGGAGCATCAACAATGGACCAGAACGGCTGTTTTGAGGCAAAGGGACATCATGAAGGCTACAGGAAGCCAGCACACGGATGATGATAAAACGAATTACTGAAATCCAAACCGTCCTGTAATATATGACTGCAAACTAACTAGCTAGTGGCATACAATTGTTCAGTTGTATGGCTAGTCTACAAGCTGGTCACCAAATATAAAAAGCAGAGTGTAAAACAGGACATGGAAACAGTAATATGATCTAGCAATGTTACCCATTGCAGTGTAGAAATGCCTGCAGTGTGCCACTGAAGCATCACATTAGGAGTGTTCTATGTTGCGCGTCAACTGTTGCATCTGTTGCAAGTGTGTTCAGGCATTTACAAACTTAAAAGTACATTCAGATTGTCCAACAGCTTTTGGAAAGACCCTATATAAACTCTAGTCTAGTACTCCTTTTCCCTATTCTGTTTCCAAAAAGGCTGAGAAGTAAGAAAGAAGATTGAGCTCAGGCAACATCAGTGATAATTCATGTTTACATTACATTTTCAAACAATAAGAAAACAATGGGCTTCATCAATGAAAAAAAAGAAAGAAAAAAGGGAGAGCAAATAAACAAAGTAAAAGAAGCATGAAATATATATGTCCTGTAATTGTATAGAGCCCTGCAGCCCTATTAAAAATATCTGAAGCTAACCTACAGCTATGTTGCATTATGGAGAGCAAGGGACTGCACAAAGGATTCAGGGCTTAAAATTAAGCAAAGAAAATAAATTACAATGCAGGGTGTAAGTGCACATATATTTGAAATGATCAGTGTAGTACACCAGGATTATGGCAGCAACCTAGCAGCATCAACAATAGGCAGATGGTGGCTAAAATAATGGTAAAATTACATCCAGTGTTCACTAGTGCAGCCTGAGTCAGTAAACAGTAGCACAAGCTGCTGCAGCGAAAAGCTCAGAGACAACAGTTGTGCAAGCGCATGATGTCATGTGGGGATGAAATGTAAGCCAGCAGTCCACCAAAAGTCAGGGTTTTTCCTGCATTGGGAAATTTTTGGCAGTTACCAAACCCTTTTCCTTTGGCACCAACGTGAAAAAATGAGGAACTGGAAAACAAACATCACTTAGAGTCATTTGACTTTTGATGCAATGCAGCCATATGACCAGCAGCGCGTTAATAACAAAACTCGGAAATTCGCTACAAACAACAGCAGACATCTTATTGGTTATGTAAAAGGGACTTTCATCTAGGGCTGTCACGATATAACATTTTCACAATACGATTATCATGGCAAAAAATATCATGATAATGATATTATCACGATATCTATAGCAATCATTAAAAAAATAATGCGATCACTTAAAATGCATCTTTCACTTTATTTTGCTCCAATGTTTGTTTGTTTTCTCTTTAAAAACTGAAAACAACTGATTACAATAAATGTTTCATGGCATACGATATATTGAGGCTGGAT
>OMLI01090816.1:0-19373 GCA_900302605.1 Rondeletia loricata | reverse complement strand
ACAACCCCACCTGTGCTGTGGAGCTGTGGCACCAGGAGTCTATAAGGTAGAGTTTGTAACGGGCCCAAAAATCTAAGCCCGAACCGACCAGAACCCGCATTGGTCCAGCCCGAGCCCAGCCCGAGCCCAGCCCGAGCCCAATGCTCAATAGAATTGTTTTAATCCGAGACTGACCCAGCCCGTCAATTTTCCTAATTAATGTCTGTCTGCGAGCGCAAACCGTCAGCGCTGAACTGATGCACACACAAGTTTATGCATGCCCGTGCCTTGCTGGTGCCTGCGCTACTACTCAAAAAATATATATATATTTAAAATATAAGCCCGGCCCAATTGAATAATTAGATAATCTGAGCCTGAACCGGACTGAACCCTCGGGCCCGGGTCAGGCCTGGTCGGGCCCGGGTTAAAAATGACAAACTCTACCATAAGGAGCAGAAGACCAGACTTCATGGACAAAAATAAGATGGGGGAAACTGAAAGCGAGGAGTCTAGTGAGGACGACTGAGGTTTGGGGGTGGGGCCCACACTTTGAACGTTCACACATTCAAGTTAAATGCATATGTTATTATATTGTTGCACATTGCTTTGTTGCACTGTTCTATACTCTTTATTATCAATACAAAATACAATTATTTTTCGCTTACAATCTGCTCTGACCACTGTTTTTATTCACCACCATAATGTGTTATTATGCAGATTAAAAGTATGTATGATACGCGACACAAAAAGGCTGTGTATATACATTTGGCTGGTGAGCTAAAAAGTTTATTTCGGACACTGACCTCCAGGCATCAGATTACATGACTTGCTTTCAACAAACACCCACCACTATCCTGACTTTACAAAACAGCCCACTGAGCCTCCTGTCAGGGCCAAACCACCAGCTACAACAAGTTACTTTTAAAAACAAAATGTATTTAATCATGAGAAGTGTTATTTACTATCCTCACAGTGGCATTCCTTCTCATTCTCAATGACAGTCAATGTTAATTAATTTTTACAGGGCAAATTTTTGTTGAATGCTGGCTGAGAGTATTGTTCTACAATATGCCGATGTAGAAATTATCCAGAGTGTTTACCAGTGAATTCAAAAAGGAAAAGGAGCAGACACTGGGCTTAACATGAAAGCGAGACATCAGAAAGCAGTGGAATTCAAACTATTTACACAGGACAACGCGCGCACGCGCACACACACACACACACACAAATATTAACAACCTATTACAACAGAAAAACGGCAAAACTGCTCAACAATGAGTTTAGTGTGCCCATTTTTCTTCGGCTCGCAGGAAAACCGTGCTAAGGCAACAGGAAAGCCTGTGGCAACGTAACACACACACATTCACTGACAGTATGACATCACCAAGCTAGTGCCATGCTAACCGCATTTAGTCCAAATCTCTCAAGTACCTGGAATCATAGCAAAACTGCAAATTAGCCATTCAACCTGGAACATAAGAAGGTGAAAAATGTTCATGCAGGTGATTATTAGATGGAAAACAGTTCGTGGTTGAAGACACGTCAATGTCAGTCGTATGTAAATAGAAAACTGGGAAGGTCCCCAAACTCTTTACCCAATAACTCATGAAATACAGAGTCGGACATCATCTTTCAGCAGGCGAGGGAGAGACAGACTCCAGTCATCTATCTACAGTACAAAGCGCAGTGGAGTTATCACGAGCTAACATGATTTAAAAATAGCTTGTGGTGTCACAGAGCTCCAAATTTGGAAATCTTGTGGATTTGATTTAGATTTTTGATGCAAGCTGTTGACTCTACTGATAAGAATGTGGGAATAAACAGATAAAATATTTGGCTTTAGGTCAATATTTAGCTTGTTTAAGTCTTGAGGCTCTCATAAATTAACAGTAGCACAACAGTGAGTAAGTAGGCCTAGAAACCTAATGCCTAAATGTTGTAAACTGAAAAGCCCTTTCAAAACAATCACTGCCTGAAACGAAAGGGCAGCAGAAACAGCAAGTCTGCTAAGGCCTGGCAGCAAAGCCAAAATCCCAACCCTGTCCGTTTGAGCCTATACATATCATAGCCTATCTGTCATCATTCCCAATTTGACTCTCATGAAGACCTGCAGTTGGCCAGATTTGTGTTGATTTGTCCTTGGGCCTCACCTCTGAGCCGGACTGAGACCACAGTATATTAATCACTTAAGAGGATTTGTACAATCTAATTAAGGATTTGGAATGTCTACTGATGAATTAGGCTGCCTGGTCAAGTGAAAATGCCCTAAAAATCATCTTTTAAAAAGGTATGCTCATTTAAACAAGACCTTAAGGAACTATTTGGTTGCCTCTTCAATATAGGCCTATCTATGAGGATCAATGATGTATTGTAGAGCTACTTTGACCCACATCCTAACTAATGGGGAAAAAATTTATGCACATCAGAGTACAAAGCTTTACAGTAAGATAAACGTGTAGAGTCAAATTTCTATTCAAGCAGGTTCAGGCTTGCTCAGAAAGTGGGAGAAGAACACCGTCATATCTGCTGATGACGTTTTCCCAGCTCATCTAAACTCCCTCTTAGCCAATCTCTGATACATAGTTACAGTAGTGAACTATGAGAGGCAGACTGAAACTAACATTTATAATACATTACTACTACAACTACTACTACTAATAATAATAATATATGTTAATATATTTTAAAAAGTATAAAGAGAATGAAACAGCTGAATACATCCACATATCTCCTAAAGTACCTGGACATTTTAAAGTTGAACGGTGTCTTTAGCTGAGAATATGTGGAAGTAGTTAGAGTCCAAAATGCTAGCCTGATCATTTATAATTAATAAGAATAATTGATAAGAATAATTAATAATAACAATAATCCATTTATCTTTTCAAAAGCAGTTGCAAAGTGCTTGTCTTCACTGAGGGCCAATATAAAATAACAATGGCAGCCAGATCAATAATAAGAACAAATAAGAAAAAGGGACACAATTGACAGTAAAAACCAATTACATAAAAGTCTGTAAAGGTATATGTAAGGAGAGACTGATTTTACTTGCTTGATCTCCTCAGGCAGGTCATTCCAATGTCTAGGGGCCCTAGTGGTAAAAGTCACCTTTGATTTTAACCTCTACTTTGGCAGGACAACCTTGCCCGAGGACAGCCTTATATAGGGTTAAAAGGTTTATGATGCAGTCAGGAGCTAAGTAGACCTAGCTGTGCCTTAAAAGTAGGTAACAAAATCTTAAATGGTTTCATAACATACCTGTAGTTTTCATTACAAGTATGGCATGACCTAGGTTTTGCTAAATATTATCTAGGCTACGTGTAACAGCTCTAGTAGGCTGAGACATGACTTTAGCTATAGCCACTCTTAAGTGGTAGGAGCTTCTAACTTACAAACCATAAGGATTTGGTGACCTCCATAGCTTTCAAGTCCCAACTCCACAATTTATTTGTCCATTTTAGTTAGATTTGCAGATTCATGAGTTCGATTTTAACATGGAAATAAACCTTTTAGCAACTTTCATAACACATCCTCAACTCAAAATATAGGTCTGTTTTAAGTTAAAGTTTGCAAACACTATCAGTGTAAACAAACCTTGTATAGCCTCAAAATACCTGCCTTACTTAAAAAAACATACATATGGTATGATGATGCTTCTGAAGCATGTGTAGTGAGTCATACAGGCTAGGCAAAGCAAACCTTCCCTTAACGTTTTTTATTAAAATGTTTTGCTTAGTATATGTAGATAACTTGACAGATGAAGCATGGAATGGCCCCTACATATGCAAAGACTAATCTCTACACATTCAAGTTCAGACACAATGTAAAAGCTTTGTGTATGGGTAAATTAGACAGTTGAATTTGCTACCTTGGATGCTACCTCCCTTTTCTGATACAAATGCTATCATCTTGATAAATGTATCAGTTAACAAGTTAACTGTTAACTGATACACCATTGGTATGCTTTCCTCTCAGAGCGAGAACAGCATTCCAGTGGAATGATAATCTGTCATCCTTTCTCCCTGCCCTATCATGGCATCTCGTGCTCTCTCAGTATCCAAGCCCATAACTCAAGTGTAAGTTCAATAAAGACCGTCTGAAAGAATACCAACAATGACAGGATGCAGGGGAAAATAGGACAATCCAATGCTGCTATTCATTCCTCCCCTGCCAGTCTGCCTAGGAAGCCACAGATGACTGAGGAAAAAGAAATGAAAACACAGGAAATTGAGGCAGAGCAACCATTAGGCTGCAGGGTGATCGAATGTTTGTCTCTTTTATGCCAAAGATACTCAGCATTAATGAAGATCTTGAAATACCTCTCTGTACAAGCCTCTGTGAGGAAATCGTGTGATGTGATTGGGTGTGAGTAAGTCACACCGTGACTGTCGATGAGGACGGCTTCATCCCCTTCAGATCACCACCACTCATGCATCTGGATCAGGCCTTTGACCATAGAGTGTGGCCGTAGTATAATGGTTGTCTGAAAATGTCCAAGGCAGGAGAGGGAAAAAAACAACCTGAGGGCAGGGTAGTGGGACAGAAATGAGATCGGAATAAGGAGCCTTGCTCTTTGACGTGGGACCTGAAGTGTGTGTGAGCTTATGCCGCGTTCATGTCATATGGGAGGAAGCGGAACGATAGGAAGACTTCCCCTTGCTCCGACTTGGAAGCGTTCACGCGTTGCATTCATTGGAAACCTCAAGATGGCGATCGTGCACTCAGTCGTTGTTGCGCTCCTTCTCTTTACTGTTAGGTACTTTACGATCAAGCGATACTACTACCTTCTTTCTGAATGACTTGGAGGAGCAAAGGAAACAAAAACGGTAATTTTAAGTTTAAACTGATATTGTAAATTGTATTGTAGCCTACCAACAAGCCATGTTTGTTCCTGCATTGACACACTTTCTTGTTTTTTTCCGTCAGGTTAGAGATATCGGAGCCTTCAAAAAGTGCCCATATTTCCTACTCGGAATTACCACTCGGAGGTTGACGTGAACGGTTTTCCCCATTCGGAAGCTAGTAATTATGGCAACTCCCATATGACGTGAACGTGGCATTATCCTGACACCTAAACTAGTCATCTGCCAATGGAAAGACTCCTGGGAGCCAAGATTTACCCCTCTTAATATTTAATGTCTTTGCTCACAGGCATCGTGCTCTGGAGAGAAACACAAGGGGTGGGGATGTTAGCTGTTAGATGGTAGGGCTTTTCACAGAAGGGTGTCACAAACCATCCACCAGCTGATAGGAAGCAGAGAGGGAAGGCATTAGGCATCATGGCCTCTTCCACGCCCTCTCTCACACCTGTGACTAGGCACAGAATTTCCTGCAATAATGAAAACCTGAAATTACCACCTTAAGTAAGCCATCCAATGCATTGGCAGCTACGACTAATGCCACTATGCTTTCTGCATGAACCTAGTGAACTAAAGCAGAGGTTGACCTTTCAAATGCATAAATACCCAGGCTAACTTGCAAATGCAAATAATAAAACTTTTGGCACAGGATAAAACATAAAATGGAATAGATAGAACAAATAGCTGCTGAAATTATATCTGTGAAGTGTACAGCACATTATTATAACCAATGTTCGCACACGACAGTGTGTTGTTTTTAAATCATTAGATAACAGAGTGCACCTACAGACTGTTCCCAAACTGTTCCTAAAACAGCGGGGAAGGGTAAGGCCATTTGTAATCAATTAGTCACATAATGTTAAGCCACACTTTGGCACAAATGGCACTGACAAAAAACAAACTCACCATCATAATGAGCTTTGAAATACAATTTGCAGCAGTGAGTCAAGGAAAACATCAAGGGGCAACAATTTTGGTATTAAAAGAACAAATACTAAAATCACTGGTGTTATATGGAGACAGCACAACAGAGGATGGGATCATACAATGGGCTAAATAGGTTGCATCTAGAGCCCGAGGAGCACAGTAACTAGACAGTAACTAGACAGATGAAACAAAAAGCACAAAGAAGAGACCACCTTTAAAATGCAACTAATATCACAAGATTGCACCACTAATGAGAAAAATCACATTCAACACGTGTGTCAGTATCAGATTCAGTTGCTAGGGCTTCTAGAGGTTAAACCACTCATGCATAGATTTGCCCTGGCCAAAACAAAGTCACAAGTGTGCAGTAAATACTGGAGGAGGTGATATTTTGACCAGGGACTGATTAGTATTTTTACTGAGGTTTGGTTAGTGTTAACCATTAACCAAAGAGAGTTTTTAAAGGAAGTTATGGAAGCAAACTGATACCACTTTTGGAAACTTTCCTGCCCAGGTTAAAGCAATATTTCGCATCAGTATAACATTTGTATTTTTAGCACATATACAAGTTCACGAACAGTCAACCCTCAACACTGGTTGCAGCAGCAATTTATAGCCAGCACCAGCATTCAGGCTTTTTTATTTTATTTGACTCTTGTTATTGAAGTGCAAAAAAGACAAAGAAAATCCAACCAAGCCTACCACTAAAATAACTAATATCAACATCACATACTGTATATATGCATTAGAAGTATGACTTTTTGGACTGTGTTTTAAAAGTGAGTGACATCACTACAGATATGTAGAACAAACAATACAATTGGTTGACTATTCATGAACTCATATGGTAGTATCTATGCTACAAATGTGAAATTATTCCTTTAAAATTAAAGATTGCTTTCACTCATAAAAGATCTATCGGTGCAGTACATATATACATGTTTTTGACATGGAGGTTTAAGCGGAGAGGATAGTTAGTGGGCTGTCTGCACACTTTATTAGTGTATATACATAAATGTATGTACATTTTTGTCATGTCATGGGACAAGTGTTCATTGACAACTTAAGGCATAGAAAACTGATTCAAGATGGGAAAATAAACAAAATTTTGAGACCGGTACAATGTCGAGCATGGTAATATTTTTGCTTTGACTGACAAATAACAGATCAGCCCAACACTTTAGAAAAACTATTCATAGTATTCCCATGATGTCACATGCATTTCCTACCAATATGGTGCTTTGCCATATACACAGCTCATTGGCTGTGGCAGTCATCACCTGTTAATTTATTACAGTCACCTGTTATTTTCCTACCAAGATGGCCGTGTGGTGATGTAACAGAATATTAATACTAACAAAACTTATTTCCAATTAAGAAAGGACTGGATTCTCGGAAGATAACGTAAAAGCTTGCTTCTTCTCAAAAGTCAGAAACTTTAATTTGAATAGAAAGACAACCCTTTTCAACTGTGTTACAGCTACATTTTATGTGTTGGGATGGGTGCCAATGTTTTGTGTGACAAGCAATTATTTTTGATCATGTGGAGCATGTGGAGTAATGATCCAGCCAGTTATGATTATAATGGAAGTCAATGGTGGAGATATAAAGGCTGCACATAAAAATGACTAAATATTGTAAGTGCAATTAGCGTAATTAAAATTGACCTAAACAGTGTAAAACAGGTTTGGGGTTGAAGCTGAACAGTTGAAGACTGCAAAGCGCTCTGTATCACATAAAATTTTTTTATGAACACCGAACCTCTACCTCTAAGAAATTTTCAATGACATTTTTAACTTGAAATACATTCCTCTGCTTCAACACTATGAGCGTAATCATTCTCATTAGGCAAGCAGGAAAACTTCTTCTCTTGCCAATTTTCACATTGATAAACAATAACTACCAAGTAACGTGACTTGTTGCATGCATGTTATTGCATTCATATTTATGTTTACACACTATTTGTAATAGCAAATGCAAGGAAAACATATCAGATTTCAGATTTTCATAGCCATATTTCAAATTTTTACACCACAGGAGGAAATAGACACTGCCATTTCACTATCTTCAGGGTTGTAACCCCTAGGCAACTCTACACATGTATGGCAAACATGGACTATTATAACCTATGTGGACAGTTGTTTGAGATGCAAACAGTCATACTGGCCAAGACCTCCCTAAATTAAACACAGGCAAGTGAACAAGGATTTCATATAGGTGTAACATTGAAAAAACAGTTCTGCTTCGGGAGCAGTTTGAAGCATACTTCTGGGTAAAAGAGGCACGGCTATCACTGAATCATGGGTTAATTATGTCAATGTTCAAGACAAAGTGAAAAGAACGTTTCATATTTTCCCCCTGTATACTACAGATTTGAGGTAGGTGTCCATCTGTTGATGTGTTTATGCTAGAAAAGACATTAACATATTGCAATAGCACATCATGTACTCTACATAGGCTCTCGAACTTTTTTCAGATTGCTTGTCGTGAACCTGATGAATTCTCCTGTTTTCCCTCCACGGTCTTTTTTCTTTCATCATCAGAAATCTACGAGCTTTCAAGGCAATCAAGTATTTTTAAGCACATGCCGCTAAGTTTGCTTAACATAGCAGAGTCAATATTAATAGAGTGCTATTTAAGCCCAGGTTTACACACAGAGCAGCCAGATGGTTAATGATTGACTGGGCTTTGGTGGGTGTCAATATATAAAAAAACGAAACTATGTGGAGATCTGTGGTCTCACAATTTTTAACCAAGCTAATAAAGCTGACGGGAAAGCCATCACATTCTGCACCTTTGATGTAAACCTGCTGGGAAGACGTCTTGTGACACATCACCCCACAGCCCTTAAAAGGATATGCCAGCCACAAAAGGTAGTATGAGGACTAAGTGTTGTTATCATCATCATGAGTGTCGCTGTTGTGTCGTTTTCCTTGGTAATCCGTGGCCTCTAGACAATTAGTCATGCTGAAAATTATTATTAAAATCATTACGTTTAAGCCAAGTACACTAACTTTCAGAGAAATAACTCACAAAATAATCCACTAAATACATTGAAAGAAGGGAATTCAACTGGTCTGCCACAATCTATGATAACTGGCTAGCTCCAGTCAGAGTGTCCTGACAGTTTACATCAAACCTATAAGTTCAACTGGTATTGGGTACATAAAATACCAGGGTTGTTCACTTTTTCGCACAATTCCTTCAAAACCACAGCTCACATCCTTTGTATTACATTGTGGTGTACTACTTTGTACTGAGGATTTGAGGGATTCAATTATGAATGGGATTCTCCTTTTTAACCAAAAGGGCTATCCCACAAATGTCACCTCTCACACACAGCCACAACAAATTACACTGACAAATAGTGGGTGACGACTCCACAATAGTGTGATTAGTAAGGAAACAAGGTAGGTTTTGAGGAATTGACTAATTGTGGATGTACTCTGCACTGATGTCCAATCACCTACCTCACTTTGGCCTAAATTCAAACGCTTTTACTTTTAACACCTTTGAAACTTAAATTGCAGCGAATCAGAAATGGATTCAGATACTTGATAATTATTAGTAATTATTAATAATAATTATTATAATACTTATTAATAATTATAATAACTTGCATGAAGTAGAAGATCGTCAAAGGTTTTTGTCTAGTGCCAAGTACTAATATAAAATGTTCAGGGAGTTCAAGCGTTCAAGGGTGTTAGCGGGCGGCGAAAACCCCAAATTTGACCTACTGACCCCTGGCGATCAGGCCATATTGGAGGCGATCGGGCCATATTGGATCGGGTGGTGCTGAATTTCCATGGGGTTCATCCTTGTACCGCTTTCCATCACCCCTGGATATTTAAAATCCATCGGTTACAATTTTACAAGCTGTGAGGCAAAAATTCACGCACGGATGTCCATCTGCGCGCTCACAGACTTTTGACAGGTTTACTATATGGTAACGTTTTGTACACTGTTTTGAAAAGGGAAAAAAAGGATCTACAAGAGCGAGAGGGCTGGACCTTCAACTTCTGACCAATCAGTTTCCTTGGGGTTGCTACGAACACAATTGGCTAGATAATTCCATCAGTCAAATCTTAACGAAAGTCTGTCTGCTCTTCGGCCTTCCAGGCTTCTACCCGCTTCCACTAGCAGATAAGAATGAGCTCAAAGGCAGACACTTGACCGATGGTTAAAAGGGCTCTTTCTTCAAAATACACGTGCGTTTGGGCAATTTTTTATACCGGGTGCATGACACTTTTTTATAGTAGAAACATTTTATTGGAATTATAGCTAACGAGCTAAGTCATTTCACATGCCATTACACCCACCATTTCCAATTGTTCAGAATAAAAGGTAGGTAGAAGCCTGGAAGGCTGAAGAGCGGACTGACTGATGGAATTATCTAGCCAATTGTATTGTTCGTAGCAACCCCAAGGAAACTGATTGGTCAGAAATTGAAGGTCCAGCCCTCTCTCTCTTGCAGATCCTTTTTTTTCCTTTTCAAAACACAGTGTAGAAAACGTTACCATATAGTAAACCTGTCAAACGTCTGTGAGCGCGCAGACGGACATCCGCGTGTGAATTTTTGCCTCACAGCTTGTAAAATTAAAATTGCAAGCACAATAATATACTTTCTTTATCAGAGCTGGAGTGTGCGGCAACTTTTCTTTTTTAAGTTCCCAGTCCGCCTTAGAAATCAGCTCTTTGGCAATTACAGGTGTGCTGCAATATTTGGTTTGGCCTACACACTAAAATTTAACATACATGTAGCTAGCAAAGGCTACATTGTGAGTATCTTATTTTGGTCTGGACTCACTCTATTCCACGTGGATATTTATGTTAATTCACTTTGAGATGTTGAATTGGTCATTTAGATTAATCGATTAATTGTTAAATTGACAGATTAATTCGATAACAAAATTACTTTCATCGCTGCTCATCTGTCCCCCTTTCAGCAGAAAACATTTTTGTCAAGCTTAAATATTGCCAAGAATGCTTAGGTACTTAAGTGTATTACTTAATTAAGTGGGTCACGTATATATAGGCTATTTAGAAGTGAGATATGTTTGAGTCAGTGATTTTCTGTTTTGGATTATGTAGGCTAATGCATGCTCAAGTTTGTGGAGCCCTTGACTTTTTCATTCAAAATTGATATAATTCTGGGTTTTTTCCAACATTGCTGATATCAGTCCCTCTCAATGGTATTGTATGATGTAGGAAAAAATGAGCCTATGGTGGACTGTGTGGCATACAGTAAGGATGGCATTGGAGTCCAGTTCAAGAAAAAATGAATGAGCACTTTCCCATTACTAACGTTATGTGTGAGTAAGGTGACTTTCAGTGGACTTCCTGCGGTCCAGCTTCCCCAGTGAAACTAGAAAAGACTAAATTCCACTGAAAAATAAATAAATAAACGAATGAATGGGTTTCCCAGAATTACTTCAGGTAAAATAAAATTGATGTAAAAGCGATGCATGTTATACCTGAGGGGTTGTTGTGGCTCCCACGCTGATGACGACACTGTCTATGTGGATGAGCCCACTAGCGCCACCTGCAGGGACACGCGGTAACACTAGTGCACTAATAGCCCATGGCCTAATCAAACAAATCCACAGAAAATGGTAAGCACTGCTTTTCAGCTTGCAGACAAAAGTAAACTGGTCTGACCGGTGTCTGTGCCACTGCTGAGGGCTTTGAGACAACATCTACCTCACATTGCTGCTCCAGGAAGCAAAACAAAGCGCTCGATTCAAAGTTGAAGGAGGGCTGATGGCATATCATCCAAAGAAATACACTCAAAACTCCGCACAGGCGAATATCAGTAAGAATGTGACAGCAGGCAACTGGGATGACTTGGGATGACACTGAGAGGGGCTGAACGTCACATGCACACACTACTTACACGCATGCATGAACAGCAATCTGCGCCAGCACAAACACAACACATTCACAAACTAAAAAACAACAGAGTAACACCGTAAACAAGAGCATCAAACAGCAGTATTACCTTTTGAATACAAGGATCTGGGAGAATTCAGGTCGAGGTCCCCGCTGAAAAGGGATATAAAGTCAGAGGGCATCGCAATGCCTCAGAGTGGGAAACAGGACACCCTCACTGATATACTGCGTGACGTCGCTGAGCGAGACTATCTTCTGTCTGACTGTCAGAAAACGTTTTAATTTATGTTTAAACAACTGCAATTACAAACTACACACATTCGTTAATCATGAATTACCGTCTATAACGTCACTTGGCGGTGTAAGTCTCGCCCTGTCCGCCTACGACGCATGTCTAGGAGCAGACTGCCAAGCGGCTCACATTAGGAGCCACGCCCACATGCATGACGCAATACGTAAAAACGACGCATGTATAAAATAATAATAATAATAACAATAATAATAATATAATAATAACAGAATAACAATAATATTTAATTTTAATTTAACTTTTCGTAAGAAAGTTCAATAAAATCAAAGGTAAAATAACAGTAAAAGTTAAATAAAGGTGCAAAACAATCATATTAACAGTTTGTTACTTCACTGAGGCCCATTCAGCAGAACAGAAATTGCACAAGGCTATGTAACTTTAATATTATCATAACAATACAAATTTACATATAAATAATAATAACCCCCTCAACAGTTCAGAGACCTTGAAGTGCCCCTGTTACTACTAGCTCGATATGGTTATAACTTTAGTGGTATTTCTGGTAAAAATAACGCAGCACAACTCTCTCATATTTCAGACCCAAATCAAATAAGCCTATGACTCCCACATTTTTTTGACAGCCAGTTAGTAGGTTGCCAAGATTGTCATGAATTTTAAAAGTAGTTTATTTACAGAGCACTTATGAAAGCAGAGTTACAAAGTGCCTACAAGATTAATACAATTTTTAATAATAAATAAAAACATGAAAAATAATTAAAGAGAATTTAACTTTACATTATATTTTACCTTACATTTTACCTTTTAGGCATTTAGCTGGTGCTTCCCCCCCCCCAACCAATACACAGGATATGATGTAGCTATCACCAGTGTTATTAATTAGTGTCTGTGAATAAAACCTTACATGGATGTTAGAAGAAAAGGCGGTGGGTGAGAACATGTATACCATTATGGTTATCAAATGGGGAAACATCACAGGTGTTTACATTGAATTAGGCCCATGTCACCTCCAGAAAGCTCTCAGAACTGATCAGTGCTACAGTCACCTACACTAGTGCAGGACCACTGTCACCTGGTCTCTCACATTTGGAGCTGAGTGAGGAGGGAGGCTGTGGACGGGTCGGATTTGAATGTTGTAAAGTGTAAAGCTGCAGGATCAGGTTGTGGTGGCTGTTGGCGTCGCGGTCAGGACAGGAGTCAGGTGTTGGTGATAGAGAGGTCAGATGGAAACACGTGTCTTGGCAAAGCTCAACATGATATGGAGTGAACTGGATATTTCAGCTAGGCAAGTGGAGATGCATACTTCAACCTGTGTGCCACAGGAAGGAGTTACAGCTGTGTATCATCAGCATAGCAATGAAAATAATTATTACGTTTATGAATTATGTGATCAAGAGCTACCATATAGCAGAAGTGCGAGAAAACAAACATTTTCAAATTTATTTCAAATTTGTTTAGTTTTTGTTAGTGTTGAGCTTGTTACTCAAAGTAATTCATTACTTATTGCTTGTTACTCAGTTCAAAAATAATATTATTACTTTATTCATTACTGCTGGGAGCATTAATTTGTAGAATATACTTTTTATATAATTGAACTTTAATCTGATATTTAGAGGGAGTGATAACAAAAGTAAGGACTTATTTTTTTGACTGGCAACTGTAATATTATTACTGAAATTGAAATATTTATTTGTTACACTACAAGTTCCTATTTAGCTACTTGCAGGAAAAGTAATACTATTACTGTTACTGAGTGCGTTACTACCCAATACTGGACATGGCTGAAAATACCCAAAATGTAAGCTGAAACTCTGCAAATTAACTGCATAGTCATTTGATCCTACAGAGCATTAAACAAAAAAAAATGCGTTGCTGAAATAACACATATGGAGCTCTGTTTTACAGCAAAATCAGAATTGTTGGGTTAGACTGAGCAGGAGTAGAGGCCGGTTTCCTATTACTGTCCAAGACTTTGATGTACATTCTGTACAGTGTTTCACTGGTAGCCTTGAATAATTGCTTTACTAAAGAACAAATATATTGTACAGTTTTGCCACAGCAACACCAATTTATTTGTTTAATAAAATATACAACAGGCTAAATACAGTATGTCAGTATGTAACAAGTTATAATTATTTTCAATTCCTACTGTCTCTTGATGTTTCACTTTCTCTTACAATAGTGACAGCTTTGTAGGAGTAGAGAGAAATGCAAATAGTTATAGACTTACATAGACCAATATATGGTCACAAAACAATAACCTCAAGGCATGAATAAATCAAGCGAGCCATTACAAACAACAACTGAAGCAAAGCATAGGTCTTACAATGTTTTGTTTGTTCTACTTAATTGTACTGGGAATTATCAGCTCTCATGAATTTTCCCAGAAGAAATCGTTGAGGGTCCTTTATTTGTAGCGGATGAAACAACTGGGCTCTCAGTGAGACCACTGCCATCATGTTTCTTCCATTTGAGTCCAAACAAACTGCAGAGTTTCATCAGCATCAAGTCCACAATCTCCTCCTCTTCTGATGGCTGTAGAACAGTGAAGAAAAAAAGATCAAGGATTCGCTAGTCGTCTGAAGCTACTCATATCTTGCAAGTTCTCAGGTCTTTTTGAAACATGTGTACTTGTGAAATCAGAAAATAAAAATGGAACCACAACCATGTACAGTATATTGTCATACAGCGGTCACTGTTGACTGCTATAACAAGATATTAAAATAAGCAAGTCAGACTTTTCAGACTCAGCATGGGTGAAGTACCTTGTGATGTTTCTGCTCTTGACTGAATGCCACTAGGATGACAGAGATGAAGAGGTTCAGCACCACAAAGGTCATGAACACAATGCAGGAGCCAATGAGGAATGCACCAAGCACTGGATTGTAATTCAGAACCTGAGGGATTGGAGGAAGCAGTACAGTAAATAACTGACACTCAGCTGTCATAATTTGCTATGGCACAATGTAATTGTCTCACACTAACCTCTTCATAGTTAAAGATGCCCAGCTGCAAACTGATCATGGTCTGAGCAGCATCCAGCAGAGTCCGGTATGAGTACAGCTTCCACCCATACATCAGATTAGACTGAAAGAAACAGAATGAAAACATCAGGAAGTTCATCTCTATGTTAATATCCACATTTTGATTTTCTATGACAAAAACACCAATAGTTCATTTTCACAGGATAGAGATACAGTATAGGAAATACAGTGACTCCAGTGGCGCATTGATGTTGAGTATGGGAAACCTCTCACAGCAATGGAATAGGCCAGGAACATGATGGTCATGACCACCAGGAAGCCTGATATGTCAGTCCAGGCCCGCTGCAGCGTGGCTGTGATCATGTGCAGCTTAGGGTTCAGTCTCAGCAGGTGCCACAGTTTGACTGTAGCCAGCAACACCAGGAAGGCAATGAGATACCCCAGCACTGCATCAGCCTTGGCCGTCTCATGGAAACTGGGATATCTGGACACAGGGCACAACACTTTACTCTCAACAAGAGAACAGACCCTTGTCTTCACTTTTTGAAAAATCGAAATTGAAAGATTACAATTCTGTGTTTGGGAAGCACATTTTAAAGATTCCACTGACAAACGTTCGCTCACATCAACACACAAATTATTGGGGTTTTTTTCTCCCAGAATCTACACTCAAATCAAGATGTCAAATGTTACAAATGTCAACACATTTGATGGATACTGATAGACATAGATAGGAAGAATGTTAATAAACTGACAGTGTAAAACATGTCATGAATAGATCTTAGTAAGCCCAGCTGTTAATTCTGATGATTTCCTATTTTTGTTAATGCTTATTATGAGATGGTGCAAGAAAGAGAAGCAGGTTTTGAATGGAGCGATTGAGGAAATAACAGTTGGCCTAAGCATGTTTGCCTAATTTCAGAGTTTAAATTTAATTCAAACAGCAGCCTATTCTAAGATTCTCATTTTAATTATTAATTTCTAATGGTAGATGATGTAGTAAATTAAAATAGGCTATTCTCCTTGAGGTTGATGGGGTCAAAGTCAAGTGTGAGGTACATTAAAAAGCAATTTGGCAGTTTAGCCAACTTCAAATTAGAGATGACCCTAACACCACTCAATTTAATAATCAACTTGTTACTTATTAAATGTAATTGATTATTATTGTTCCTGTGACCTTGGTCAGAATCACTGTTTGTGAATATCTAGATTAGATACTGTAGAGCTACGGCTCTAATCAGTAACATCATCAAGATGCATGGCCTGAAACGGTCTAATTTATCTGAGCAAAACAGTTGCTTTTGTTTGCAATGTTTGCTTTCGTACCAAGCTGCACTGTGCCTGCTTAATCAATTGCAGGAGTCAGCAGTTACACAGCACTCCCCTCAGTAAGCCACCATTTTCCCTCCCTGTTTATTTGAATATCATGCCTAAACATGTCCTAATTTTCTGCAGATGTGAGTCCACCTACATAAAGTCCTGTGGCTCAGACAGTCATGTGTACCCTGATGAAGGTGTAAGCCGAAACACGTTGGAATAAATCTAATCTTTTTTGCATGGAGAGAAGTGTGCGGCTATATCTCTTTTTTACTCTTTAGCTTTATTTTAATATTACACAAAACTTCTGGTAATTATTCTTTAAATGTAATCATTTCTGCTTATATTTATTTCATTAAGCTTGGAAAGAAAGGAGAATAAGGTGAAAAGAGTTGCACTGCAAGTCGGTAGGCCGAGATCTTTAGGCTGAAGACGACTGTGTTAGAGACCCACTGTTACAGCTCAAGGATCAGAATCAAAACAACAAATTATTCTAGCTCCATTGCAAATAAAACTCACAGTTTTGTGAGTTAGCATTAGAATCACATAAATCTACTTAATTTTCACATTATATGTAATGTTCCAGGTTCCCAACATTCAGTATTTATTCTCTGTGCAGACGTGATTGTCATTTCAACTGCACTGTATAATCCATTGATGCAAACTGAATGGTGTCCTATTTTTTGCCAATAGCTTCCGTGTTCTGGTAATAACTTTCATAATTAACTGCCAACTCCCAGATAAGTGTTTAAATCAATACACTATGCAGGAACTACATACTGTAGTTTGTATTAGAGTGGATGGCTAAAAACATTTATTTGACATATGTTCTTTATCAGATTATGCCAGTGAGTATCATTGTTCATGAGAACAGAATCACAAAAGCACTTGTTACTCACTGGTCTTTGTTGCTCTGGTAGTAGGCCATGTCCCGATTCCCCAGAATAGTCCTCTTGATGAAGACGGACAGTGCACTCCAGCTGAGAATGATGATTGCCAGCTCTAGCAGGTTCCACTTACTCTTGAGATAAGCCCACCTCTGCTGCTTCACCAGCTTTCCCTGTCAGGAGATGAGAGGAGTCTGTGTGAGATGGAATTTCTGGGGCAGCACCTTTGTTATTATTATTAGTTGTATTAGTATTATTATTAAATTCAAAGTATAAGAAATATATACCTGAACAAACATGTAATAGATGATGAAGAGGAAATAGATGGCTTCAGAGGCCATGACAAAGACGTGAAGGCCACCAGGCGACTGGTAAAGACGCACACTTTGTAGCTCGCTACGGAACTGGAAGGCTCCTGGAAGAATTAGAATGGTACAGACTGCATGGTTTTTTTATGGTTCAAGTTTGTGTGCAGCTCTCATAGCTGAACATAGATTACTTACCTATGGCTGTGGTCTCTAGCATGAGTGTGACAATGCAGAAGAGGTTGACGTTGGCATTGTATACAGTGAACTCAACAAAGATTGCTTGGGTGTACACGTCAAGCCAGGTGTTGTCAAATAGGTACTGAAGAGTTCTGCACAAACAAAACATGGATAAATGGTATTTATTTTCTATTAAAGGAAAATTCCTCTTAAAAAACAAGAGTGCCAAGTCTCTCCTGATGTCATGAAAAGACAAATCCTGAAGCTGCATTGTTGAATGGGAGACCTACTTTGTGGAGACAGGGTGGCAGGAATATGGGCACAATACAATGGTTCATAACTGTCACCACTACAATGAAGTGAAGCTAATTTAGATGTAATAGCTAAAAGAAACATTTACTGAGTCAGTCAGTATCCAATTCATTATAAAAGAAAAAATTTGAATTTTTTTTTAGAATGGATTTACGCTGAATTGTGGCATTGTCTTTCTATCATATATTCATTTCAGTAGTCCCTTTGACTATTAAAAGGCCTACCTGCTGGAATTTTGTGAATCTGGCCCCAGATCCACCACAAACCCCCCTCCTCTGTAGAGCACCACACTGCCCCAGATGGGATAGGCCTTTAGTTTAGCCTGGGACTGGTACTTCCAAGGGCTGCAGAGGTTCTGTGAAGTATTATCACCCACAGAGCGGCCCCAGCCTGGACCGTAGGAGCCCATGTCCTCCAACTCCCACGAGTATAGAGCGTGACAATCAGGCACAGACTCCTGCATGGAGCGGGCAACGTGACAAGAGTTCTTCTGCACTCTCACCTGGCGAAGACGGGCATTACCCACTAGCTTGGAGTTTCCATCTGTGATGAAACCTGTTGCGGATATTCAGGCAACAAAAACACGTACAATTAAAGGGAAGATAAATCCAAAATGTTGATGATATTCTGTCTCTGAAAGGACATTTCTACAGAAGTGTATTGCATTCACCTGAGGGGGGGGGGAATTCAGCCCGGTTTTTCAGAATTAATGAGTTGATTATCTTATAATTCTGAGAAAATATCTCATTATTCTGAGAAAAGATCTCGTAATTCTGAGAAAAGATCTCGTAATTCTGAGAAAAGATCTTGTGAATTCGGAGAAAATATCTTGTAATTCTGAGAAAAGATCTCCTGAATTCTGAGAAAAGATCTCTTGAATTCTGAGAAAAGATCTCGTAATTCTGAGAAAAGAGCTCCTGAATTCTGAGAAAAGATCTCGTAATTCTGAGAAAAGATCTCGTAATTCTGAGAAAAGATCTCGTAATTCTGAGCAAAGATCTTGTGAATTCGGAGAAAAGATCTTGTAATTCTGAGAAAAGATCTCCTGAATTCTGAGAAAAGATCTCTTGAATTCTGAGAAAAGATCTCGTAATTCTGAGAAAAGATCTCGTAATTCTGAGATAATTATCAGAATCAGAATCAGAATCAGAATCAGAATCGGGTTTTATTGGCCAAACATGCTTTTACACAGTAAGGAATTTGACTCCGGTTCACAGTAACTCACACTGTACTTACATTCAACAGTCAACAACAACAATGACAACAACAAGAGCAGGATTTTCAAGTGAATACAGTGAATAAAGTGCATATGCTAAGTATAAGTAAATATAAATATACTAGATATACTAAAATATATAACAAATGTATGACTAAATTATTGCACAATGGCTGTGGGTGTGGCTTGGTTAATTGTTCATTAGAGCGATGGCGTGTGGGAAGAAGCTATTCCTGTGTCTGGAGGTTCTGGT
>OMLI01090815.1:0-11656 GCA_900302605.1 Rondeletia loricata | reverse complement strand
GATCCGATCATAATAAAAGTAGATCAAAATAACAGAAAGACCTAACTGTAACAACACTGGTAAGAGACTCAAGTGCAGAGAACAACACACAGGACACGAGGTAAAGGTCCAAAAATGTAACCGAATGGCACCCTGGTGTATTCGTAAGCCACGCCCTGGAAGGCAAAACGTAGAAATGTCCTGTGTCTCGGTACAATCGAAACGTGGAAGTAGGCATCTTTCAGATCGATGCTTGCGCAAAAGTTGCCCTCGTGAATGGCCTGAATCAGACATTTCACAGTGAGCATGCGAAACTGGCGTCTCGCTATGTGACGATTTAGGACGCGTAGATCCAGGATCGGCCGTACACCACCCGTTAGTTTCGGAACCAGGAAGTATTTTGGCATGACGGGGGGACCACAGTCAGATCAGAAGATGATGTTCAGGCTCAGCTGAATTGGAAAAGGAGACGATGCTTATAGCATGGCTGCTCCATCCTGTTTGGCTGAAGCGAGTGTAGGCGTACATTTTCAGATGGATGTCACTCACGTGACGGAATACCAATCGGAGCGGAGCCTCCCGACATAGAAATATAAATCACTTGCTCTCTGTCTCTCTTTTGAAGGCTGATGCCAATACCAATATTTTTCAATTGAAGCTGCCGATAGCCGGAATTTTTTGCCAATATTCAACATCTTAAAATTTGACCATTTCCATGCCAAAAAATGTGGTTTGCACAAAATAAATGCAAATACTGATGTCAAGAGCGTTATGAGGTAGTTGTTCTGTCTATACTGTGAACTCAGACTGGAGTTGATGGGATTGACTGGGAGAGTCTGAAGAGACAGACGTACCTGTGGAGGAAGCATGTCCAGGCAGCTCATCATGAGAGGGGGAAGGATGAGGCAGGATATCGACCTGGCAGCCTCCACCCCATCCCCATCCCCAAACCAGCCCTACACTGCCAGTCCAAAGGTACCTGCTGCACTAAAAGCACTGGAAGGGGTAAAGAAAAAAGTATTCTTGATCCAGGCCTTGTTGGGCAGCTTTCAGAATATAATACTAATGATTCGAATTTGACCGATATGGGTTTTTGAAGGCCGATACTGATATTTTTGGTTTGAAGCTGCCGATAGCTGATATTTTGAGCTGATATTCAATATCTTTAAATTTGTCAATTTTCATGCCAAAAAAATTTATTATAATATATATATATATATACAGTGTTTCCTCCAGATTATAATTGTTTGGCACAATGGAAAAGCCCCTGAAACAGCATTTAGTCCATCATGGGACACTAAGCCAATGAAGCCAATGACTGTAATTCCTTTAGGTGTGTTAGCAGCTCCAGAGCCGGCCTTAACGTCTCTCTCCACTCGCCACAGTCACGGGCACTGTCACCATCAGTCTTAGAGCGATGCTGAGGGGATACAGTTCAACTAAATTATTGCTGTAAATGTAGCAGAGAATCTGCAGGCCAGTGGTTTCTTTCGCAGGCACGGCACTGACTGCAGCCGACACCTCGCGCAAAAGATCATCAGCATCCAAATCGCCAAGTGTCCTCTCCATGTTTTAATTATGTGTATTTGCTTTAGTTTTAGAATTTACTAGTTCACATTTTTGACACCGTCAGTCATGTTCTTAGTGAGGGGTGACTATCGAATTGCTTACGGGTCAGTCGGGGGCCCTTGCGAGGGCGGGGCCCGTTTCAGTTGAAACGAGTGAAACATAGCAAAGGCTGTCTATGAGCAGCTCCCTCAGGCAGCAGGTGAGGCAGGCTTCACTGCAGGTTTTACAGACTGTTCAGTAAAATCCTCCCACACCACAATGGAATGATTTCTCTGGTCAGATATGTGATATAGAAATAATTATAAAAACATATTCATTAGCTGTCATGGAGGAACCTCCATCATATCAGATGACACTGACCGACCGATATCTGACTGGCTGACATTTTTAATAAAAGGCCAATATTGACACACCGCTACATCGGTCTAACCCTACCAATGTTCATTTTCAATTTAATGTGAAAAGCTTTGCAGTCACACAATTGTAATTGACCTGAGAGAGAGAGAGACTAATGCCGATGAACCAATGCCGATGGTATTGTGTGCAGGTCCTGCTAAATACCGCTGTATGGATTGTATGAATTGTATGTGGCAGAGCTATAGTCGTGTCCTGGCCTCTCAATCCAAGGGCTGCCTCTTTAGAGATGATGTCTCCACCTTCTGCTGCGCACTTCTCCCCCGCCTGAACCCTGGACACCAAGTAAGTGTCCGTACCTCAATGCAGACTCACACGTTCATCATTTATGAGTCTGGAGTTGAATGTGATGCTTTCTCAGAACTCAGGAACCTGCACCCCAACCAGGTACGGCATCAAGCCTCAAAAAAGGACATTAAGAAGCTCAGATAGAAAAAAAAGAAAATATTTTAATTTAACATGGTGCAAAAAGTGCTCAAAAACATTTTTTTTGTTTTACAATATAAACATATTTCAGCTTCTTAATGCTCTTTTTCGAGGCTTGATGCCCTAACTAGCTGGTGAGCAGGCTCCTTTTCCCTTTTTATGGTGTTTCTGAACTTTCCTTTTGAGCCAAAGTAATAATTAGTGCCTTAGTCAACTCAGGCACCGATTTAAACATCTTTATTCACAACTTCATGCTTTCTCAGGCCATAGACAAAGATGACCAGAGTGATACGGAGCTGGACATGAAGGGCATCCTTCCTCCCCGAACTCCAAGCAAAACTCCCAGGAAAGTGCACTGTTGAACCAACCAAGTCAGTTGAATTATCATGCCGCAAAAAAATCTCATGTAATCCAGTATTGAGTTTTATAATCTTATTTTTCTTAAAACAAGTGAAAGAATCTGCCAAAGAGGTGAGATAATTTCACGTTCCCAATGCAAGTCAATGCTTTGACACAACCTTGATACCAGTGGAGTGATCCACCTTATTTCAAGATATATTGTCACTAATAATATTTTAAGCCTCAATGCAAGATTAAATGTCTGCTTTATGCCTCACATGCATTCTCTAAAATGATGTAGTTCATGTAGAATTCCTTAGATGTACAGTCAACTTGACAGTACTAGATGTTTTCCTGTTTTTTGTTTCTTTGACCCCAGCAACATCTGAGACGCTAGGCTGAATAAAGACCAAAGCTCAGCAGACAAAACCCTGTCAAGTTTCAGTCCACCATCCGGTCACACCTCTGATGTCTGTGAAGAGGACAGACAATGAAGAGGAGACTATGAGCACGTCCGTCAACATACCTATGTTTTCATGAAATAAATGTGTAGCAGATGAAAATGAGTCATATCTGATAAAGAGGCGTCTGCAGTTCGGCATCATCAGCTAGAGATCAGGCTTCGGTTCCTGTTATATAAATGTGGTTGAGCTTTGTGTTTCTTCAGAGCAGTAGGTGTCACCGGAGAGTCACTGAGGGTCATGTGAAAGGAAACCAGGACTTTCATTCCATCATGAAAAACAATTATAACTACTCTCACAAAACAATTGTTGGCACATTATTCATCAGTATTAAAGTTATCTTAAGACCTTTGCTTACAAAATAGCTGTATCTTTTTAGAATAGAATATCTGTTCAGATTGTTGACTGATTAACCATTTTGGAATGAAACCACTGATTTTTTACAAAAGTTTTAATTCGTAAAAATGTTCAATACTGTAGTCATCTAATGTAGTGGCATTGAGATTTCCCATGATATTAGATTAGATCAGATTCGATTAGATGAAAATGTAATGATCCCTGCAGGGATACTGGGTCATCATGTGTAGCAGAGAATAAATTATAGATAATAAGAATATGTCAAATTGAGATTGCTGAAGATAATAGAATAAATAATTCTCCAAAAAACATGACAACAACCAAGCATATTGAAAATAATACAGTGAATAAATAAGTACATAATGTAGACAGAATTTGCAGAATATGATCAATCCCTTCATAACCATCTACTGATAGATAGATAGATAGATAGATAGATAGATAGATTGATTGATAGATTCTTTATTGTCCTCCTTAGAGGAAATTTTTTTTCACAGTCTACACACACAAACAGGCAACATCCAGCAAACACAGAAACAGCCACAGGGAACACAAAAAACAGCCACAAGGTATGACAATCAAACAAAAATCCACAGGCACAGAATTATCTTGATTAGCATGTTTCTTCGAACTAGAGAGAAAGAGAGACGAGGTTGGAAAGTCTATCGTCAGCAGTACGCATACTAAAATGCTTAAATGCACTTAAACGGGTGAATATCCCAGTTTATGGATTATTTTAATGCACCCACTTGACTCAATCTTTCCAGCATCACGTGCCCCTTCCTGTCCGACTCTCTAGTTTGACAGTCATATAAGAGGCAGTGTGAAGTGTTGGGTGCAGCTGGTTTGACTCCCTCTGTCCTAGACTATACCATTTTAACAAGTCATTCAGTGTCATATTCAGTCTTATTTCCCTTAAAACAAGTTCAAAAGTCTGCCAATGGGGGTGAGAAAATTCCCAAAAGTGTTATTTTCTTGATAATAGTGGAGTGATGACTTGTTCTGCCATGTTTCATGATACTGACAAAACAAGTGAAACCGCATTGGAAACAAGTGGAATTTTTTTCACCCGATTGGCAGAATTTTTCACCTGTTTGTCTGAAAAATAAGACTGAATATGAGACTAAATGACTAGTTAAATACATTGTAAATTTTTTGCTATTTATTTTGTAACTTTTTGACTAGTAAACGCCCAGGAGAGATTTCCTGCTGCTCTGCCAGGTTGCTCTTATGAACACCATAGTGACTAAGGGTAGACCGATATATTGGGCCAATATTGGCCTTTTATTAAAAATCTGCCATTCATGTGATCTACCTCTGATATGATAGAGGTTCCTCCCTCTCCAAACCTAGTTTGTTCTTGTTGAAGTAAATAAAGGCCTTGGTCATTAATGCTAAGTAAATTCATTCTTCAATTAAAGGCAGTAATGTATCTCAGTTTCCCATTGAATAGGTGTGATGGGTCACCCTGCCTTAAAGACTAATTACATGAGTCTGGGTTTCAGTGGAGAGTTTTAGTTTCCAATGAAGGTCTAAATGCTGTTTCAGTGGCTTTTCTACACTTACAAGAATAAATGCTGGGGGGAACTCTGAATCCTTTCATCCTCTGAATGAAAACGGATTTAAATATATAGAATATCGGCCATTGGCACTTAAATCCAAAAATATCAATATCAACATCGGCCTCATCTCATATCTGTCGAACCCTAATGGAGACACTGCAGCCAGAGATTTCTCCTTCTTCTTTCTCTTAAAAATCTATTGTACTTTATCTGTGGCTCTTTCTTGCTTCAAAAGTCCAGATTTCGACAACTAATGCAGCTTTAAACAGCATTGTCTATCCAGGATGGTCAGTTTCATTCACATTCAAACCCTTTAAGACCCTCCAACACTTTTCACACCTCAAACCTCACCGAGGTTTCAAAGAGCCCTTTGAATAAATGACCTCAAACCAGTTGAATATCAGCCAAACAAACTCGCCTAATTTTAGACTCTATAACACTGAATATTTGTCATCGGGTATTAGTACAGGCCGCTAGCTGCTGAACAAACAAATGATCTCGCTAGTTTGCTGAAGGAAACATACATTGAACTGTGTCAAGGTTGAGAGTATCCAGGGCTCTTTCTTACATACATACAATGCCTCCTGTGCTGTCATCTCTCGATCAAGGGTGACTTCATTTCCATCTACTGTATCGTGGTTCTCCAGTGGCCCCAGCACAGTGAGCTTTATGTGTTTGTGTCCCAGTTCCTGTAGGGGAGCCCTGGAACATTTTCTGTTTACTGCTTTACTGTGATAACATTTCCCCCTCTGAATCACAGGCAGTGTTGTGTAGCGGTGCCACCTTTCCCCCGCCTGCTAACAGGACACTCTCTGTCAGTCGGCTGCACCGGCAGCTCCCACACTAAAGTCCCTTTGAAATACCAGTTTGTTTATTCTAGTGTACTTAATATGCATCGTGCAGCTTAAGAAACCTCAGGTTCACTGGAGGGAAAGGCAACATCTGTGTTGATGGCTCTGGCCTCCCTAATTTTTTAGCTAAATCCTGGTGATTTTGAGATATTGTACTCAACATGTTTTCATATAGGATTTCTTTGTTGGTGGTATGAACACTGTTCACTCTGTGCACCATATTGTGACTTTTTCTATTGCTTCACTCTATTTCTAATTAGGGATGCAGTGGAGGGTAAAGCTACCTAAACTCAGTTTACCACCTTATTAGGTCAATTTTCATGACATAAATTCATGGTATACATCGTATGTACTATCAAACTGATGTACGTTATAAGAATATAGGGTCTTTTAAGGGAAAAACATGAATTAATGCTTTTTCTTAAAGTATAACTGACTTGTTTATAATGGTCGTTGATTACCTTGTGTCGATCACCGACTGGAGGTCATAGTTCAGGCTACTCAGATTTCTATTCATCGCTACATCACTAGTTGCAGTGTTCATGCCATACAAGAATTCCAGATCCTAGACAATGTGTGTGTGTGCGTGCGTGCGTGCGTGCGTGGACTTTGCAGTGATTTAGCAGTAGTTTGAGTCACCTTTGTGGTGGTTATCTCAACTGTACTTGCCCTCCAACGCCGGAAAGATATCCTACTCAAGCCGAAGTAGTTTCTTTGCTGAAACTTTACTTAGGTAGAAGTAAAATGACTGGTGTAAAAAACTACTCAAGTAAAAGTAAAACGTAGCTTATTCAAAATGTAGGCTACTCTGAGTAAAAATTACTCAGTTACTTTTTAAAACAAAAACATTGTTATATGAAGGTGACCAGATTTATGGGAGCAAATCCGGGGACATGTGTCATTCACATGCACTAAGTTCTATTTGTGTTTTTATACTCTTTATATTTTTCATTTTCCATTTAGCTGATCCTATAACTTTTGCTGCTGCAACAACCTAATTTCCCCATGGAGATCAATATTTGATCTAATCATTCTAAAGTGATGCTGCTCTATCAGTCACCAGATATAAATCCAGATGGGATTAAAATGACCCCAGGAGGTCAGAGTTCACTCATACAAAACAGTAGGGAGGTCATTTCAGACAGAATTTTTACCGGGTAGCTGGAGAAAATCACGGACAGTTAATATTACTAGAGGAGGTCTGGTAACGTAGTTTCTACTGGAGTGAATCAGTGATTTCAATACCGTGCAGAAATTTTTTGGTGTTTCAGCAAACTCCCATGTCCTCTGTCAATTCTTGTACTGTCCGGATCGATGCGATGTAATTCAGAAATTACAAATACAAATTGCACAGTAGGTGTATTCTGGAATCTGACAGAAATGATACGCCCCCTTAGTCATTTATATGAGAAATAAAATAATACATATGCCATCCAGATTGCATTGAAATAATAATGTACTAGATTACATTACCAATGTTGTCCTGCAATACTAATCCCATCCATTCAGCCGGACAAGATAAAGTTCCTGTGGTCCTGAGGTAAAAATGACAATCACCAGACCTGGTAACACTAATGCCGTCCAGAGGGGGAAATCCAGGGACATTTCCGGGGACAGTGCCAGCCAGCGACAAAGCACCAAATCCAGGGACTGTCCCTGGAAAATGGGGACATCCGGTCAGGGTGACCAGATGGACAGTTCTAACAGTTAGGGTAACTGTTATATATGATCTTTGACATACAATGTAAAAAGGACGAGAGGACAGTGTTGAAATGTGATATTGCACATGTTGTGCCTTGTAAAAATAAATATAAATAAATATTCTGACATTGTCATTATTCACTCTGTGATTAAAAAAGAACTGAAAATGCCCATCTGTATTATTCAATAGTGCTAATACACTGAGCATTATTTTGCTACTAGCTAGCTAACAAGGCTAGTGAATTAGCTAGACAACAACCAGGTAAACACAAACCAGTACTGTAGCTGGATGGATGGCTTTTACTGTCATGGATACATTTGAGCATTTAATGTTACAGTTAGTTAACTTAAGATTTCCTCTACATGCCTGAGCAGGTTTGAAACACATGCAGTTATGTCAGTTTCTGATGCAATGCTTATGGAGAGCCTTCAGAATGTGTAGGCCTACTCTGTAATGGATTAGATCTAAAATGTAGTGAAGTACAATACTTCTGTCAACACACACTTAAAGGGGCAATAAGTCAGGTTTTTACTGTCCCATAGCACCAGACGACCATAATTATTCTGAGGGTTGTTGATTAATACCAATGACTCAACGACTACTTGCTGCTGAGATTTCTGGGTTTCAAAACTCGCTCACTTTCCGGTCCATACTTCGTTTTGGGACCCCCACCACACACACACACACACACACACACACACACACACACACACACACACACACACACACACCCCTACTGGCATTTCAACTGCTCAATGATGGAGGACGGTGCTACGAGCAAGCGACCGGCATCGCAACACATTTCAGCTACGAAGGCTAAAAAGCCTCGTTCTCAAGCCATAAAAGCAAATGATAAAGCTGTATTGTTATTCCAGTATTCAGTATGGTGATATATTTCCTCTTCACTAGACATTTCTGTTGGATCTCTGCTCTAAGTAGCTACCGGTAGCTTAATAATAATAATGGCTTGGATTTATATAGCGCTTTTTTCATGACACTCAAAGCGCTTTACAGAAACCATTATTGATTCATACACATTCACACCGGTGGTGGTAAGCTACATTAGTAGCCACAGCTGCCCTGGGGCAGACTGACGGAAGCGTGGCTGCTAATATGCGCCAACGGCCCCTCCGACCACCACCAAGATCATTCATACGCATTCACACGAGGCAAGGTGGGTAAGGGGTTAAGTGTCTTGCCCAAGGACACACCGGCATGTGAACTCAGCAGGAGTTCTATTGTGAAAATGTGACTTTAGTATTTGTGTCAGTTACAGGCCACCGAGACCTGTTGATTGGAGACTGGTCTCCAATCGAGGTCAGTAGAAGTAGAAGTCATAGATTACTTAATGCACCTTTAGGCTAAGTTAAAGTAAAATTTCTGACTTCAACAAATACTCAAAAAAGTACAACTACACAAAAAAGCTAGTCAATCACAGCAACAAGGGTAAATGTAATTAGTTAATTCCACCCTTGCATACCTCAGGCTCTCATTGGAAGGGGTGTGTCTCTATCTGTAGCACACCTGTTCATGCTAGACACACAATGGCCAGGTTATTGCTAGTGTTGCTAGCTCTGTGGCCAGTTATTGCTGCTCTGCGCTCCCTGCTGTCATCACTCCTATTAGATGGGCTGGAGGAATGTGCGACCACAGTTTCCCTCTGCCCTCCCGCTTGGGCAGCCGCCAGGTTCAATGACTCCCTTTTGTATGCGGGTGCAGGACAGCCACACCTGCAACAGCCCTTGCAGGACTACTTTTTCATACATGCAAATCACAAACTGTCCTACCAAAGTCAGAATACAGTCAAAGTCACGTAAAATAAAGAGCAAGGCAAAACAATTTAGAAAATCTAAATACAGACAAAATCTCATAAAAGAGAGAACAAAGTAAAATCTAATGTATAAGTGCTTCCAAGTCCACTTGTCCAATATCAAACTAGTAGGTTCAGGGGCTCAAACTTGTTTTAATCTGGACTAAACCATGCAAACACAGCTCCTTATTGATCTGCCACAAGATCCTTAATTTTCAGTTTAAACTCGGCAAGAGAAACCAGCTCTTTCGACGTTCAACCATTTTGCAGTGATTACCGTGTAGGGGAGCAGAACACATAATACATGCAGAATTCATACACAATATCACCAGGGCTCATATGGAAACGTTTGGGAAATGAATTTGATCATTCCCAGGTCTTGAACAGGAATTCTACAAAAACGTGCAGGAAAGTATGGCAAAATATACCCAGTCCTGATAAAGACATGCCTACACGTTTAATTGAGTTGTAGACCCATTGTCACTGTATATTATTGTGATATAGTTGTTATGAAGAACATTCATAACAAGCTTATCATAACTAGTTTGTAAATGCTTTTTGATTGAATTTTCAAATTCAACCCTCCATAACAAGACAGCTCAAAAGCATAGATAGGGACAGAGTGAACTGAGGTACATTTAAATTCAGATAAAGGGGCACATAGAAAAGTGAAAAACAAAGGTTTTACATAATTTCCCTTCCAACCAGACCACCCCATTTCCCCTAATGAAAAGAAGCAATCATACAGGAAGAAAATCTAGAGATTGCAATAACAAGGGGAAATCTTCATATGGTTAACAGTTGCCCGAGAAAGAAATAGTGTTACCCAGTCTGCAAGGTTGGTATTAGTACAAGTTAGTCTGCAATATTCCGCAGCCTTTAAAAACAAGGTATAATATAGCCGCAAGTGGCGATTAGTGGGTTCCAAGCACCGTGGGAACTTTGGGTCAACTAAGTGCTGTAGTGCAAGGGCGTAACTTCCACGGGGGAACCCCCCCAATAATCAAAACCGGCCATTACAACCCCCCCAATAATTATAAATATGATACATGAAAAAATTATTACTGTTACAAATCACGATAAAGTTATTGGTTTCCTCGTTTCAACCCTAATTATTAAGGACAAACTTTTTGTTTTGTCGCTACCCCCCACTCCCCCCCCCTACAGGTTCTACAGGTCCTGGAGCAACTGTTAAGATAGACGTGATCATGAACACCAGTACATACCAAGATATATAAATAACAAAACAATGCACCCCCAATGAGCTTTTAAGAGTTCCATTTTCATTTAAAAAGTAAACTTTTCAATGCAATTCACTTATGATTAAAAAGCTTGTATGCCATAAACACCATTTGCCTTCGGGGTTAAGATTTTTTGAAAATGTACCCAGTTTATGTTGACTTCCATCTGTGTTGAACATTCCAAAGTGCGATTGTGTACGTTAATTGGGTGATGAATCAAAACGTATTCTTTATTGGCCCCGTAAAGGGTGGCGAGTGAACGTGTCATGTCATTTTTTGGGTCTAGCAAACTGCACGAGCGTATGAGAGACACTTATTCTGTCCTATCCTGTTCTGTCTATCTTCTTGCATCTGATTGTCGCTGTTTTCATTTTGTTTTCATATATGCTGATATATCCTAAATAATCTGTTATAATAAATGGACGTCCACCATAGTGTGTCGTGAAACATCTTTCTCTCTCTCCAAGTGAATTACCGGTATTAAGGAATCGAAACAGGAATCATGTAAAGAGTTAAAGAATAATATTTTGGAAGCACCAGGTCCAATCTTGGGTCTATCACACCCTTGGATCAAGGTGTTTTTGTTGGATATCTTTTATCCGTAAAATTCTGCAGAAACAGCCAATTCAACAGCCATTTTGCAAAGAAAATTATCGACCTCAACCCCCCCAATGTTCAACCCAAAGTTATGCCCCTTACGTGTCACATATTTGCCAAGTCTTCTTCCATTTGAGAAGCATGCCATACTGAGCATGCTGCCCTTTTGTTAATGATTTTTTTAAGCTTGAGTGTAATATCTATGAACATTTGGTTATTTTGCAATTAGCCTCGCGAGCCAGTCTCTTTTTTCACCTTCGCTTTCGCTTCGTTCAACAGAGCCTGGCCGTAGCCTTGCCGTTCTAGGCATAGAAGAAGGAGGCAACCTTCCCGGGATAGTTGTATTTT
>OMLI01090813.1:9313-26534 GCA_900302605.1 Rondeletia loricata | reverse complement strand
ACATTTCCTAGTGATATTAGAATGGATTAGATTGACTTTAGCTGGTGTTTGAGCGGTTTATAGATGTTTGTCAGTTTCAACTTACAACTTCTACTTATCAGCTTCATAACTTATAATCATGAGTTCATGACTTGTGACTCAAACTGATGAGTTGAAGTTACATCTTGCCCAGTATTGTCCAGTATAACAGTTGAATATCTTATTTGCAGACTTCCCAGCATGCATTGCATTTGAGTGAACTCTCCAGACAACCCCATGAAAGTAAGGGCATTGTAATACCAACAAGGGAAGACTTTTATTGGCACAGTTAAGTCCTTCATTTGAAGGGATCCAAATGTATTTGTCGACTTCACAAATTCTGACAAAATAAGATGACTGTCATCACAGGTAATATACAGTACAATCATTGCGGAACAAAAATATGGCTGGCTGGAAAATGTTTCTTTTTCTTTCATATGTGTCATTTTAATTGAAAATATTTGAAGTATAGGCTACACAGTGTAGAGCTGTGGCTCAGCATGTGCCAGAATTTCTCCAACCTGAATAAAACGGACATGATGCAGGTTAATTATTATGATTTTTTTGCATTTTGAGACATCCACCCCATTTGGACGCTCTTTATTAATGTGATGTTGTATCAAACACACCCAGGCCTGCTGCACATGTCTCCATGCGCCGTGCGAAATGTATGAAACACACCCAGGACTGCTGCACATGTTTCCATGCGCCGTGCGTAATGTATGAAACACACCCAGGACTGCTGCACATGTCTCCATGCGCCGTGCGTAATGTATGAAACACACCCAGGACTGCTGCACATGTCTCCATGCGCCGTGCGTAATGTATGAAACACACCCAGGACTGCTGCTCATGTCTCCATGCGCCGTGCGTAATGTATGAAACACACCCAGAACTGCTGCTCATGTCTCCATGCGCCGTGCGTAATGTTGTGGCTGTTGATGTTTTGCCACACGATGGCACTAAATATCTTCTCTTAAAAAGACATTTGTTCGAGCCAAGATAAACCCTGTCGACTATCATTTTGTGTTATCAATTTCGAGCTTAAATTGAACCTATACGATCCAGAATAGCTCATCAGATGAGATTAGAGCTTTATTTGTCCTCAAGGAGGATATTAATTTCCACAGAGATTCATCCATACAAGACCATTATTACTCGGGCACATGACTTGACATAGACCAACACACCATGACGGAGGGAATGCAGACATTTCACATTTGATGCACCCAGAATGCCTGCAGTTTGTGCTGAATAAGTGAGAATGCAAGTTTAAGAAAAGTAGCTTATTTATATATTTCTTGTGAAATAGGCTTATTCAGAACCCAAAGACACAGATTGTAAATATGATTGCTTATCCTGTTGTATTTCAATGATGGATTGGACAAAACGTTTTTGTGTCATGAATGATTCGTGTTATTAATATACCCATTCGGGATGTAGCTTGAAGTGTATCCGAATATTACACACTACAACCATTACATTTCGTGGTAGACAGGTCGCATCCCTGCGCTGATTTTGCAATCCCTGTCAGAAATATGAATTTGTCCATCTGCAGACACGTTTAGCACATGCTTGCAGTCTCAACTGTTCCCAATCCCTTTATGGTTTGACAGCGAAAAAAAACTTTTCATGTCAGTCGGTTAAATTCATTGTTGCCAGTCCAGCCAATCATAGTATTTGACGACACAAAAGAGGCTAAAGTTGGAGTATATAAAGGTGTGCGCTAATAAAGTATGATGCCTATCAGTGTGGGACATTAATTCAAACCCAGTCCAGTCGCCTCCCAACTCCAGCACACACCAAGGGATCCCTTTTAAAGCGAACTCCGCACCTTAGACAATGCATCTGTCTCAGATTGTGGTGTATCTTAGCTTGCTGACTGCTTTGGGTCCAGTGGGTTTGGGTGACCAAGCGACGCACCAGCAACCCTCTGCCACCATAACAGAAGACACGGAGCAGTGTTCAACATGCGAGGTCCGGCAGCAGATTAAAACCATGAGACTAAACGCGATCAAGTCCCAGATTTTAAGCAAACTGCGACTGAAACAAGCTCCCAACATCAGCCGAGAGGTGGTGAAGCAGCTCCTGCCCAAGGCGCCGCCGCTGCAGCAGCTTCTTGACCAGTACGACGTGCTTGGAGACGACAATGAGGAACGGATTATCGAGGACGACGACGAGCACGCCATCACAGAGACTATCATGATGATGGCCACTGAACGTAAGTTTTTGTCAGTATAACTTGTTTTCATTGTCCTCTATCTGAATGATGCACAGGACGCGCACCGGGAGCGCAATCGTCTACAAAATAGGTTTTTACGCACGGGATACAGCGCACGTGTTTCACGTTTCCACGTTTGTACGAGATCGACAGACTATATTTTGACAACTCGTAGGTTTTAGTAGGTATTGATATTTGAAAAGTGCATATTGATCTATGCATATTGATGAGCCTTCAAACTTTAGGGGTTCGGTGCATTTTGCAAGACAGCATGCGTGGTCATTACGCACAAACGGATGGCAGGATTATCTTGATTTGTCCATTTGTAGAGTAGACAATGTCATATCAGGGATGTTTTTTTTAATTTAATCAGTTACTTTTGTTTGTGAAACTTCAAGTGCTCAGGGTCAGTAAAGCTTTTCTCCCCCTCCCTGTCTTTCTCCAGCGGAATCCATCGTCCAAGTGGATCGGGTACCAAAGTGCTGCTTTTTCTCCTTTAATCAAAAGCTTCAAGCCAATCGCATAGTCCGGGCTCAGCTCTGGTTGCACCTCCGGCCAGCGGATGAAGCG
This sequence comes from Rondeletia loricata, assembly GCA_900302605.1. Taxonomy (NCBI): domain Eukaryota; kingdom Metazoa; phylum Chordata; class Actinopteri; order Beryciformes; family Rondeletiidae; genus Rondeletia; species Rondeletia loricata. The sequence continues at coordinate 23,725 of OMLI01090813.1, read as the reverse complement.
ACCACAGTGTTCCTGCAAATCTCCCGCCTGATGCCGGTCACAGACGGGCACAGACACATACGGATCCGGTCCCTGAAGATCGACGTGAACGCGGGGGTCGGCTCTTGGCAAAGTATAGACGTCAAACAAGTGTTGAATGTGTGGCTGCGGCAGCCGGACACCAACTGGGGCATCGAGATTAATGCCTTCGACACGAGGGGAAACGACTTGGCCGTGACCTCCGCAGAGCCAGGAGAGGAAGGACTGGTGAGCTGAACTCTTATTTCGCATTAAATGGCATCGTTATGTCTAAGAGTGTTTATCTATAGTGATAAAGTAGCAGAGTCGGAATCAGTGTCACTTTAATTCAACAAGAAATGTTGAATTAAAGTGACTCTACTTTTGTTGGTGGCACAGTAGTAGCCTGTTCTCTGCTGCAACGGGTGAATGGGTTCAGTAGCCTACCATAGGACTCCAATCCGAATCTCAGGAGACTCCCAAAACGTTCAGACTCGCTCTAAAAGTCCTAAAGGATTGGTTCCAAAATAACAGATTCCAAATGGATTCTCAAAAACCTGTATTGGATTCTCTGTTGGACTGTGTAAGAGGTTTTAACTATGGGCTTTGAGAAGCTTTGCAGAGACAGCAAGGGGTTACCCATCCATGTATTTCACTAGAGGAGGAAGGAATCAACATTTAAAAGACCTATGAAAGTTGATAATCAGCACAGACTCCATGTAGGCGCTCACCTATGTACATTTGGACACATTCCCAGTCCAGGAATAAACTCAAATCTTATTGCCTGATTACATAAAGGTTCACCTGCCCCAAATTCCTTAAAGTCTTCTGTGTGACTGTGCAAATCAGAGTAATTGCCTGCACACACACACACACACACACTGGTACTATCAGTGACAAACACATCAGACTTGAATATGGGTTCTGAGACAATTAGAAAAGACAGCTGTGGTTAACCACCCGTCAAATGAGCTAATTTTGTCCAAGTTTCACAATATTATCATGCCATGTTTGAAAACCAGTTGCCAAAGGTCAAGGGGCAGCAGATTAAGAGGTGTAAGCCGAATGCTGCCACATCCACTTCCTTTTGCAAACCAACTCTGTGCTATTTTCAGCGTATTCACACACACACACTCTGTCTTCTCAGCAACCATTCATGGAGGTGAAGATCTCAGAGGGCCCCAAGCGCTCCAGGAGAGACTCGGGCCTCGACTGCGACGAGAACTCGCCAGAGTCCCGCTGCTGCCGCTACCCGCTCACGGTGGACTTCGAAGACTTCGGCTGGGACTGGATTATTGCCCCCAAGCGCTACAAGGCCAACTATTGCTCCGGGGAGTGCGAGTACATGCACCTGCAGAAGTACCCGCACACCCACCTGGTGAACAAGGCGAACCCCAGAGGGACCGCGGGCCCCTGCTGCACCCCCACCAAGATGTCGCCCATCAACATGCTCTACTTTAACCGCAAAGAGCAGATCATCTATGGCAAGATCCCCTCCATGGTGGTGGACCGTTGCGGCTGCTCGTGAGTTGGGACGGGGGGCCAAGGAAAGGGGGGGAGGCTGTGGCTCAGTCCAGTCTCCAACTTCAGACTTGTTGACACAACCAATCCACCATTACCAGTGCTTTCCTGCAGAACATGGTGCAATAGAACCAGAGTAGAGGCAACAAACAAGCCTGACCTTCCCACTGAGCTGCGCTTTCACCACCGACATATCGCATTCTGTTGTTTTGAGTTTTTGATGTATTGTTTCGTTCCTCCAGTGACATCTTAGCCATAGAGGCTTGAGGTCAGGTGGATGCAGGAACACAAACGCATGTTGGACTTGGGAGTGGATGTAGACAGGAATTATAAAGTTATCCAAAAACTCTTTCATCTGTCTCAATGTTCTGTGCTCTGTCCATTTATTCAAACATGCTGGCAGAATATACTCAAACATGCACATACGCCGTCCACTCCGCCTTAACTCCTACCCCACTTCCAAGCTATTACACCTTTTGCTAAGCTATTACGTTTGTGATAATCATTTTGAGAATTATGTTTTCAGAGTGAAACCAGGAATCCTCATGGACTTTTTGAAAGGGCTTGGAAAAGCACAGCTGGAGACTCTCTAAAGTGATATTTCACACTGGTAGAACAATGACATTTTTTAGTACACATACCTCTATAGGAGTCCATGAATGGTCGACTCCCAAAATTGGCTGCTCTGGGGAACCGTAGTCTAAAAATCGTAACCATAACACATCTACAAATTTGGAAAATTAGACGCAGGTCATGTACTGGATCAAACTTTTTACGTTTTCAATGATCGATATTGAGAGCTGGGGAATAACATCCAAGGAGGTTGATTGCTCCTGAACGTCTACAGAGGTGTGCACGCTGAAAAGTGAAAATGTTCTACCAAAATGAAACATCACTGTAAGTCTCGACTGGTCTTCATGTACCGTGCCATACACACACACACACACACACCCATAACCAAGGAGCATTGTTGCTCAATCATAAAGCCTCTTCACTATCCAACAAAACAGCCTGACCTGCCCGATACACTTGAATTATTCTGATTGTAAATTCACATTACTGGACAGAAGGACTTGAACTGAAGGCACAATGAATGCAGCCTACACACGAAGATGTGTTTAAGACAGAGACATGGATTATTGAGATGTATGAATGTTGAGATCATGCTTAAACTCTGTCTTACAAACAACACAGTTTGCACTATGGCACACCAATAGAAAGAATTGGTTGCTACAAAAGTTGTAAAAACTGATTTTGATATGTTTGCTAATTTGTATTGTATACATATGCCATTTTTTTCCATTAGCAGTTGCCTTTCTGAACCACTGTTGGTAAATGTATAAAACCACAAACTAGCAAGAAAAAAGATGTACAACAGCAACTCTATACACTTGTTTAACAAATAAAGTTTCTAGCTTGTTTGTTAAGTTCTGTTTCTTTGAGTAGTTTATTTTTTTCCCTACCAATTGCACTTCACGAGAAACTCACTTTGTGTAAATCTGCTTTAAGACTGCTATTGTTACATAACTGTTCAAGTACATTTGGTCACAAGCCAGGGTCATGTAAATTCCTGACTTCTCTTATGACTGAAACATGTAAAGGACACAATGTCTTAATGTATTCTCAATACAAATCATATCAGACAACATACGAAAGCATAATTTGCAACATATTTTAAATAGGGCACTGAAGGTAGCAAGCTTCTGCCACAAAACTCAATTCTCTTGCAGATTGTCAAAGGAATAAAAAGGCATGGCTTTGTCTCTAGTGTGAGTACAGAGCCAGCGTGGTGTCAGCTGACTAACGGATCATAGCCAAACTTGATGTTTCATTATCAGTAGCAGGAACCTCAACATGGTCACATCACAGCCCCATTTCACACTTCAGCAGTTGAGCCATCTTTATGTCTTCAACACATGGTGTAAACCGATGAGGTACATGAGCGATGTGCGAGTGTGTGTGTGTGTGTGTGTGTGTGTGTGTGTGTGTGCAGAAAAGTAATGACAACACCCACACTCAGTTGTACCTGATTACACCTGCACAATCCCATCACTGTAAGCCTATCTTATTGCAAGTGTAATTCAGCCCAATTTCTCTGACTTTGCTTTTTCCACTGAAAGGCTTTTTGGAGTCAGGGATGTTGAAAGCATTGCAGTCTAATGAGAGGATGTGAACTCTGGCGCGCTCTGACAGCATGACCTATTCCACTGATGGCTTCATGGAGGCTTGACTTCCGCCCAGTAGAGGGCGAACTGAGCGCTGCCCCCCCCCCCAAGAGCCACTTCCTTTCCTGCTGGGAGCTGGAAAGCTGCCATGACGATTGGTCGCACCAGACCCGGGGTGAAGTGGATCCGCAGAACTTCTTTCCCCTGGGGAAGGTTTTGAAATTCTACCCTTCTCCTGTTGCTGTCTCTGTCCGCTGGTGATGGTGTAAAATAGCAAGTGAATGTAAAGCTCTGTACTCCAGAGGGGAGTCTTGAGGAAAAGTAAAGGTTAAATGACTCTGTGCAATATGACCTGGGTTCATTCTTGGAAGTGAAGCACATACAGTCACTTAAAACATATATTGTAATAAACCAATACCAAAAGGTTTCCATACTGCCTGCATCACTGTCATGATAAGATTGCATTCAAATCTGAGTGGCAGGCTAGCTGCATAGTTGCCAAAAGGTTGCTGGTTCGTTCTCTGGTACCAGCAGTGACCAATACAGCCAAAGTGCCTCTGGGCAAAGGCACCTAACCTCTATGTACTAACCTGCTCCTAAATATGTTTTGAAAATGATGACATTAGCTAAACACAATGGAATTGGGTGTAATTTGTAATACATAAAAATGACAAAGTTGTGACAAAATCCATATGAAAACTATAGAAAAGCCTCGCAGTCTGCTTCTGAAACTGAGATAGATCATCTTAACCACATTGAACACAGCAGCAAACTTCAATCCTCTATGAATCTTCTAATTAGCTATTTGATGGGGAAAATGCAGTTATTTCAAGTGACGTTACATCACAACTGTCACTTCAATTGTGATTATATATCTTGTTATGTGTCATCAGAAACGGCAAATGATGTGCAATTCCATGGGGATTTGGATGCCACAAAGCTGGCAATGGCATGTTTTTGGGGTTGTAAGGGCATGGACAGAACCCTCTTATAATCTGTAATCTCTATCCTCTTTATAACCTGCAGTACGGTGCCTGCAACTATGTTGTTTCCTTTTGCAGCTTATCTGACATGCAAATTAACTCCAAATGAAGTCCAATACAGGAGCATTTATGTGCATGCCTTGGGAGAATATTAAAACATCATTGTGTAATTTCCCATTTGACTGTTTATTAAGTGAGATCCCAAGTCCGGCATGTACGTTACTCAGGTAAACTTTATGTCAACTTACAAATGTTGGATACCCGCCATGGTAGTGTACATGATAATGCTTTAGGAAGTAAAACAAATCAACATTGATGTTTTCATAGCTTTCCGGCACCAACCTTTCAATTTCCCACATCTTTGTCAATGCAGAATGACACAAAGATAATGAGTTGAACTTGAACCCACAACATTGCAAGCACATGGTATGCACCTTAGGCGACAGAGCCACCAAGACACCTGAACCTGGTTCCTTTTCACTTCGCTGACGGTACGGTTGTGGTTGTCGAAACAGACTGGACCAGTGCAACCTGTTTCGTGTCAGTGATGTTTAGCGCAGCAGGGTGCATCGGTTCGGTCCTGCAGTAATTGTTGCTGTTTGCTTGTTTCAGGCCCCTTCGTGAATAGGAGCTGGGAAACATTTTGACTGAGCGTCGCTACATCTGTCAAGAGTCAGACCCTGGAGAACTGTATCCGCCAACGACATTCCACCTCTGACAGGTGAGGAAGTGAGAGTGAGAGAACGGGAAGAAGGATGTTGGGGCGGGAGGGGGTGGGGGAGTAGTCCAAGGCAGCTGGAGACCCCGTTATTGGACTGGATTCCTGTTGTGCAAGGTTCATAGAATTTGAATGGATAGAACCTGCACTCGTGTTAAAGTCCTCATTACTGAGTGGTGATTTAGCTGGCACACAATATGGCTGCCACAGAGTGTTTGATAACGTTGTCATGGAAATGGATATTGACAAACTGCGTGATGTGTTACCAGGGGGAAAGCATTGTTTTACTGGACACTCCAGTTGCAGCTGTGTTTAAGTCTCATGCACATGAATCAATAGTCATTTTCTCGACAACGTTATCAAATATTCTATAGCAGCCATCTTACAGCCAAGCTACATTGCCATCGGACGTCTGCCATCGAGTGAACACTCCCTTAAAAGTCAGTTGACCCTGCTACTGGCTGCATTGCATTGCGTCCGATGGCAGCAACCGGAGAGCGTCCAGCGTCAAGATTCGCCTAGATCCAATTCCCGATGGCTGATGCTAGCATTCATTCCTTTTGTGAATGGGAAAAATGATCAAGGCTACAACAACACATTGTTTTTAGTGGCATAATATACAATTATTTAGCATATAGCCTACATGTAAATCCTAAGAAATGTTTAAATTCATAAAATAAATTAGATGTCCACCCATATATGAGCCAAGCGCAATATATGTCTAGTATTTTCAGTTTTATGGTAACTAACAAGCTAAATGTTAAATAACCATGATGATTTACATAGAATACATTAAAACAATATTAAGAGTCGGGAATAGCAGATGAAATTAGGGCAATGGAGCGTCACAGTAACGCAACGCTGATGGCAACGAGACACTGGTGTAGCTTCTCTGTTAGGTATACCATAGGGCTTCAAGGAGCAACCTTTCTATCCCTTCTAATTCTACAGCAGGGCCTCAAGATTCCCCCCACATCTGGACAAAGGAGGGGGATGCCCTATCCTGGACATGGTGGAGGCCACGGGTAACGGGTGAGGAGGGGGAGAGGGGCTCGCCAGGTGCATTCAAAAACATCTGGAGCCTTAAACAGATGTGCGAACGATACCGTCTGTCTGGAGAAGTGCTGCTGCTGACAGATCCCTCTGTGGGAAAGGACTTCTTCGACAACAGCACGGTTCAAGAGTGATGGCGACAGATGAAGTTGTCAAAGCACGAAGAGATTGAAGTGACGTGACCAAGAGATTGCTGTAATCATAAAAATCAACCCAAAAGCGATTGAAGCGATAATCCACTGAAGATCTTTTCCTGACCTTCTTAACAGTCTGAAGACACAAGAAAACTGCCACCTGTTACCAATTGTTGTGTGGAACACTATCATAAGGTCAAAGACTCGAGCCTATGGCCTCGACTGGTGGAAAAATCATGGATGGTTTCTACTCTGGAAGGCCAGAAGTTCCTGGTATGGGGGTTGACAATGAGGTCTTACAAACAAGATGAGGCTCTTTAATATAATATCGATTTAGACATCAATCTTTTTCAGCCCTGCACCCAAATGTGAGAAATGTTGCCTCACGCTGACTCATTAAATCATGAAATCATAGATTGGTCAGTGACCTATTTTAGGCCCTGAATTGTAGTTTAAGAAACACTCAAAAATGGGTTCTATCCACGCGTTACCAAGGCAGGTAAATGTATTTTGAAGTACTTTTGACTAAATGAATTAATTATAAAGTGTTTTGCAAAGCAACAAATGATATAATACATACATTTAAAAGCAAGCGAGAACAAACAAATCACCATTTAAGGTGTAAAGCAAAATTTGGCGCTGCCACCAATGTGAGATCAAGCTCGACAGTCAGCAGCTGAGATCCAGTTGCATTAATTGCGTGTTTTATTCCTTTTAAAAGCCTATGCCATTGACCAGGGCAAACACAGTACACACATGGTCCAGTGTCCACTTGAGCACTGTGCTAACTAAATCAAATGTGTCCCTGGAAAGCCTCCTAATCTTATCAGTGCATGATGTTCAAGATACCTGTATGCACATTGTAATCACTTAAACAACCAGCAGAGGATGATCATCTCGGGCCAGATGACAGGTTGTTCATGAAAATCTCTCTTGGGTCCAAGGAAAGCAATGAAAAGCAATAAAATCAGCCAGTCTGGGACACGGTGAGGGCCAGATGGCCAGCTGCTGGACGCTACCTGTCTTCACTTCTCAAGTGATTTATCCTTCCCGTCTGCGCTCCGCTTGCTTTTTCACTTAGGGATGAGGAATCACTATTCCTATCCCAAAAACGAAAGTGACCTCTGGGAAACTATCACATGATTAATGACTTTCTGCAGCTACTGGAAGTTTGGAGACGGGACAAATTTGGTGTTCAGTCCAGATATGTTTACAAAATGCCTCAATGTCAGTGTTTGTTTGGAAGGAGGGGTTAGTGACTAGCAAAGAAATGTGGCCCCAAGCCATCCAAGGTCCAAGGCAATGAAGCATGGTCTCTCTGGGGACAGTGAGTTGACAGTGATGAAGAATAGATGTTCCTCCAAGGAGACTGAGGGAAGGCAGACTATGGAAACCTCCTGTCTCCCGGTGATGTGCCTATGCTCTTCCCACAGACGGATGTAGAGTAGTATCAGGTATGTGTCAGACGGCTGGATAGATTCTCACGTCTCAGAAATAGTATTTATGGTACATTTTTACAGATTACTACCCACAATTAATTTTACAAGAAGCTCCGGGTTGAGTGACATTCATGCGGCAAGCAGGTTTTTCCAGAATTAGGCCTTGGTGGATAAGTCCAGGCAGACTGTCTGGACACAGGTTTGACATTTATTGATATGGAAGGAAATCCAACTTTGGAAAATGCTTCAAAATGTTTACGTCATTTTAATTTGAAAAGCAATCATTATCTTGGTATTAATAAGAATAGAGTATTTGGTAGTAACAAGAATAGAGGACTTCAATTTGATGAGTTCCATTACAAAATGAGAAATCCACCAACAACTTCTGTGACAAAATGATTGCTGACATTATAGTAAATGTCAGAATGGATGATTTCTTGATGTTATTAGTTAACTGAAGACAGTTGCCTACAAAATAGTAAAATTTTAGATGATTGGTGATGATGTAATTGTATTTTCCTTCAATCAAACCTAGCTCATGAGGCATCAGTGTGGTAGAGGTGGGATGTAGTAGTCTGAAATTGCCAGTTCAGAATATCCTGTGTCACTAAATAATACCGGAACATGCAAGTAATACATTTATTAGCCAAATTAAGACTTTACAAAGGTCACTATAAGTAAAATATCAATGAAATTCATTGGGGGCTGCGTTCTATTTATGGTTTAAAATTTTGATTTCTAGGTTTGATTCTCTTGAAGCCTGGAAACACCCCATGACCTACAGGCATGCAGCTAAAGGAGATATGCCTTGAGCAAGGCATCCTGAGCTGTTTGCCCTGTGAGTTTCATTGGTTCACTCTCAACCATACATGTGGAATTTTCTTCCCAGTAACCCCAAGTTCCTCAAATGTATCCCCCCAAGGAGCATACGTTGGGAATATAACTTAAAAACTTGCTCTGGGAATTGTTGACAAGTGATTAAAAAGTAAAAACAGTAGACTTGATGACCCCACTGTGGATGCCCTTGATCCATGAAATTGAACGTGGTGTGGCTATAAATTCTCCTACACTGGTGAACCTGTGGCTTTTTAACACCCATCACATTAGTGTGCGCCTGAAACCCATAAAAGGAACTAAGTGGCTCTTCTGTGGTTGGCAAAAAAAAGTGTGCAGTCACAGCAAGGCACCACCAATTACCAGCTGGGAAAAAAAACTTAGATGCAGCAAAGATTTTATAGTTGGTCCCATGTGGACCATGGTATGGTTTATGGGTTTAAGATGCTTGATTAAGTCCTTGTGTGAAGTTTGGTGTTGATGGTCAGTGTTGGGGTTTGGTGACAGATTTAAAGACCCTTGCTTCACATCTGATTCAAAGATTTCTTTTATGTCATTCTTTCAATTCAGAGAAAGATTTGGTCTTTATAAGCTGGAATGGATTGTTCTCTGGGGCTTCAACAGTATGCAATGTCTGGTCAGATTTTTACTGCAACAACTCAAGATTGTGTGGGAGGCATGACGCTTTTTGAATGTGAGTGCAGCATTTGTGTACAATGTCATTTGGAATATGTAGCATTTATGTTGGCATAGGAGAAACATTCATTCATTCATTTTCTTTTTACTTTACTTTGTAAACTCTGCTTTAAGATAGGTGCTACTTAAACCATTTATTATCATTATTATTATTACCTAATCTTCCTTTCTAGAAAGTTAGCATTCACTAGATGTGACTTCTACGGTTTGCTGCTGAGTGGTGAGTGTGACCAAGTTCTCTAATCAATCTTGAACCAGGCTTTGATTACCCTAATGAATGTCCTGGCATTGCCATAATGTTGCAGTCCTAAGTGTGAAGCAATTACCCTTTCCACTCGACCATGGAGTCCCAGTAACACATGTTCTGTTTTAATTGTTAATGGTGTGAAAACAGGCTCCGTCTTTATTATCGCTAAGTTTGCTCAAGACTGAATATCCTAAAGAATATAGACATTCATGCTGTTAAAAAGTGGCTTGAATGGGATGGGACAGGTCTGTGACATATGATGATTATTGAGAGGTGACTGTCAACAAAACATGCTGTGTCACATCAGGTTTAGGATTTTCAGAAGTGTATCTTGACTCACTAATCATGCCCCCTCATTCAAAACGTTTTCTCTATCGTTCGTTCTTTCTGAGAACTTGCTACCAGCCTCCTTTTAGCGTTTGCCAGCAATGCTTGTGAACGTCCATGCATGCAAGCCATTCCACACTTCCATAAGTTGTAGTAATAGTAAGAATAGGAGAGAACTTGGATGGGATCTTGAGGGAAATCCTTTCATTCTCCATGAACTGGCACTAGCATTGTTAACTAAGGTTAACATGAGGCTGGTACAGATTTACCAGAGCCAAAAGAAACGGCGCAAAACCCTTCTGAATGTCTTAACACAGGGCTTTGTTAGTGATTACTATGACTGTTGACGTTCTATTAACATCTAATAGAGCCAACGTGTGCATTTGTGCATCCCCCAAGTGGAAATAAAAATGTTGTCATTCTCTACATCTAGTTTCCTATTTCTAAACAGAAACAGGTGGTGCCTCGCACCAAGTTCTGGGCAAGGTACTGTATGTGACTACTTCTCATAGCAGATCCAAAAATAGAGTGGGAAGGGGGTTAAATATAGTTCATGTCATTTTATTTTGGATTTGATGACTTTGTTAAAGTGCTGGGTTACCCTGCTGTGAGAGTGGTGTACAGTTGCCCTGGCTGCTGAATACGAACTGAGAAGCAGCGGCTTTGCACATAACGGTAGTAATAGGAGAATAAATAACAATCTTGATGACGCTGTACCTGAGATGAGTATTCTTGTAATGGGGTCCTGATATTCGACATTCCAAAAATTGATCAATTTCCCATCATTCACACCGCGTTAGTCATTAGCAACGACCTCCATTCAGTTGCAGAAAAAGTCAAAAACAGTGCGACAGGTGGTTTGAATGACAGCTGGGAAAATGAACCATTGCTGACCTTTTAAACAGTGTGGTCACATGGTCAAAAGATGATCATCAGTTGATCCTCCCCAATCACTCTGATATGCCCCCTGGGTGCCGAAGGCAGCACGTACAGAGTAGATTCTGCTGCCGCACGCATTTCTGGACACAGGCGCTTAAGGAGCTCATATCCAACAGCGAGAAGCAGTTTCAAACAAGGGTCAACGCAGCGAGGGCCAAAAAGATTGCAACCTGGAGGGGGATGGGGGTCTCACCCGGATGATCCCCTCCCAGAGGCACTTCACAGAATCTTGGCCCTGCGGCAATGCTGAAGCCATCTGTGGGCTCACAGCAGAGGCCGTGGAAAACAAGACCTGTGCTGTGGTTTGACCTTTCACTGTCCTAACTATAATATTATCATAGGATGAGCGATCGGGTTGCACTTTTCCCTGTGGTGGGATTCAGTGTCCATATGAATAGGTGGTGAGTGATAACCTTGGGTGGCTATATGTATACTTGTTATCCAAGTGTGATCCGATCAAAGTCAACAGTATTTCTCAATGATCTAATATGGCATAGAATAAGAAAGAATTAGGGTGAGGGGTGCAGTAAAAACAAGTCCGATTTGGCACAGGGAGAACCATGCTTTGGACTTCACTGTCACCCAGTTACATAGGACTATATATATTTAAGCTGCCGCAGGGCCTGTGCATAATGTGTACAGTGCCTCTATGCAATACATTTTATATACAACTGCTGCCAATCTTTTCCCTACTCTCAAAGGTCAAGCAAAGCCTAATTCAACTTGTTTTCCCACAAGAAACCCCAAGCATAGAGAGAATCTTGTCATAATAGTTTAAACACTTAAAACAACGTTGCAATCGATAGCAACACTGAACACCAGAATGACACAGTAATGGGCTAATGTCTTTAGGAAGTGGCACAACTACAAGTTAGCAGTGTCAAGGATTTGCTAAACTTTGTGGTTGGAATTACAGTGCAAATCTCTGAAGCATTTAATGCAGCCAGGGATTATATACAACTATCTGTCAATACTAAAGGCCGAGCAGCTGGCACTAATTGAGGGAAAGGAATTATGGGTAGTAGCTGGCACACTGCACATCTCGGCTTTGGAGCTTGCCAACTAATACCCATTCCAAAAGTGCCACGATGAGGCTCAGGGGTAGTAAGATACTGTAGCTTTTGGACAGAAATCAAGTTAGGGAGTCAGATGTCACTCTGCAAGTCAAAGAGCAAGAGGCGTTTCTAAGACCGCTGTTGTTCATCCATGAAAAACCTAACAATGCCAGATATGTATCAACAAAACCACATCACTGAACGTGTGTGACATGATTCAAACAGATGGGAAGAACACACTTGCATAGGGATACGACTGGCATCACTGGTCTTGTGAATCTGAGCGAGGGAACTATTGAACTCATGAACTATTTTGTCTACCATCAACTGCATTTACGAACATAACCCATTCAAAGTTTACAAAATGAGTTAAAAGCACAAAATGTGAAAAATTACATTTATTATGTTAAGGTTGAAGCAAAGTTGAACAGCGTAAGAGCGGAATAGAAGTAATTCAGGTAACATAATTTGAGAATAATCAACTGCAAAATGGGTCATAGTTGATACATGACTGTTTATGTACAGTAATTCTGAATTTCCATACATGTGTCTACTTTTTACAGCTCCAAAGGCCTGAACAGAGCCGTAGCTTCCTGGTCTGTGGAAGGGATGTCAGATAGGTGCTGGAGAAATGGCCGTCTGTGGATGCAGGTCTGGTTGCTCTCACCAAGCTGCTGCTCCATCCGTAAAAGGGTTTCCTCCACATCTTCCCTGGTCAAATTTGTAGGCAACTGACGGGCAAGTCGAACAGCTTCACCCTTTGACGGAACAGTCACAACACCATCGTTCAGTAAATCAAAGAAAATATACAGCAACACATTTTTGCATGATCTCAATTCAGATGTCACGCTGACGTTCAATTTCTAACATTTCTCACTTGAAGGTAGTTTGTGACTTTGAGTGGCCGGCACTCCTGCACAGTCTTAGCCTTCCTGCGCAGGACCGCAGTCAGGATCTCCCTGAGGTCCTCCACGCCGAGGAAAGGCACGCAGTCTGCCACTGCCGTCACTTCCAGATGTCTCTCGGCTGACGGGAGGCCTGGCCAAAACAAGCAGAAAACGAGGATTCATATACTCCAGACACTATTACTATCTCCAGGAAAGAATAATAAATAAATATTGTGGTTTACGCCCGGACCGGTGACCAAGTTAAACAAGCGAAGGGCCAAATGGAGTGTTAAATGACTATTACAAGCCCTCGGCAGACTGGAAGGAAGTTGTCTTGTAGGGAGGGAGAATGATGGCTTCGCTCTTCATGAGGAATTAATGCAAATAGCGCACAATTCGTACCTCTGATATATGACTTTGGATGTGAAATGAATTCAGAATAAGGTATTAAAAAAATCTAGAGATGCAGAAACAGTTACAATATTTCTTGCATATTTTGCCTTCAAGCAAGAATGATTTTGACTGCCTTGGTACTTACAGTGCTGGCAATTTTGCCTGTGCTAGACACAGTCTAGTACATTGGCTATGAAAATTAATGTGGAAATAAGACACTGACATTATAACTGACAGTAACACATCTACTTAATGTAATAACTGCATATTTAACTCCCTACAGAAATTTGCCATTTTGTTTGTGATCATCACATTCAATATTTCAGTCAAATAACACGTCAAAGAAATCCACACAATTGACCCCAATTTTCACTAATTTATGCATTTTTGCAACAATAAGACATAAAAATCCATATAATCAAACCAAGTTTTGGAAAATCAACAGCAACATCACACATTTGCAACAATCATTACAAAAAGCCAAAGAAATTGGTGTGATGAAACCATCTTACATGCTGTTACTTCCAGTCCCATGCACACCCACTGAGGTTGGCAGTGCCAACTGAAAATTCCTAGAATTTCCAAAAGGGCAACCGTTCTCATCACCTGCACACCGGGGTACAAACCCACTGTGAGACCACATTGTCTGGCAGAGTGGCAATGTCAACTGAGGTGACCCTTCCAGCACCAAAAACAACCAACATTCAGACAACCGTGTATAACCTTTGCAAGTGAATGGAGAACTAACGTCACTAAAGCGAGAAAAATAGCTGGCAAAAAGTTCAAGTTTAGTTGCAGTTATGTATAGAGACTGGCACTTATTCTGACTCATGAGTACATTATGTCTATAATTTGCATTATCCTTGGTTTTCAGTCTATTTACCCCAGTACAGACATAGTTAAACTACTCTGATGCATATTCAGCCAAATATTAGTGCCATGAGTGTTCATGAAGTGCTAAGCCTTGAGAGAGGTTCTTACGAACACAAAGTATTCAGGTTGCCTCTGAATGACCCCCCCCCCC